>BQNB010061074.1:557-33215 GCA_026074375.1 Tanacetum coccineum | reverse complement strand
AAAAACATGTCCCGGACAACTTTCGTGTTTTGAGTTTTGGCTAAAAACGATTTTTTAAAATCAGCAGTTTTTGAGCCTCGTTTCTGCTGGTAGTATTGCCGTTTCTGCTGGTAGTGCACCGTTTCTGCTGGTAGTGTTAATTTTTTTTTTTTTTTTTTGGAGCCTCGTTTCTGCTGGTAGTGTATCGTTTCTGCTGGTAGTGTATCGTTTCTGCTGGTAGTGTTAAAATTTTGTATAATTTAGTTTTTTTTCCCCTCATTTTTCCATGCCCGTTTTAGGTTTTGTTCCATTAGATTGTAATTTAGGGATTCCTTATACCTAATTTTGCTTCCCGTAGTTGTTAGGACTTATAATCAATCAAAATCATTCTCTTATCCTGAGGATGGTGTTGCTGGGAACTGTAAGTTTACTCGGGAGGAGTGGGATGCTCCCTATCGACCTACTTTCAAAGTTCTAACGAAGGAGGTTTTTACGGATCCTGCTATTTGTAAGACTATTGTTGATCAGTTTCCCACACCAGGAGAGATGGTTCGAGTTGAGGGTTTGTCCGATGATCAATTAACTGCAAAGATGAGTGCGTTGCACTGTATGATGATGTCGCATGGTGGCGAACTTCTTGCTCACTATCGTGGGGTAAATCAATCTCATCATGAGTATGTGTTATCAATAGATTCCAAGCTAAAGGCTTATGAGGAGAAGGTTGATGGCTTGACTGGTTGGAACTTCAAGTGTCTACCTTGAAGAAGCAAATTTTTGGACTTAATGATAAGCTTGCTACCTCCGATGCTTCTTTTGCCAAGTCTAAGGCCAAGGGAAAGGAGAGGAAGAATAAGATTAAGTCCCTTAGTAAAAGTCTAGATAATTTGCATTTTGAGGTGGCTCGTCTCTCCGCCGCTCTTAATCAAGCTACTATTCTTGAAGCTGAAAGGTATGAGGAGATTCTACGGCTGAAGGCTACTCCTCCGGAATTTTCTTCCTTCTTCCGGGGCCAATTCTAGGGTTTGGTCTAGAAGTTTCTTGCTTTTGATGAGTTTAGTATGGTTCAAGGTGAACTCTTGTATTTTGTTGCCAGTGCTAGATTTGAGCATGGGTTGAGTATGCATCAGACTAAGGATGAGTTTGCTGATGTGTTAAAAAAGATGGTTAATTTTATACCTGGTGCTCAGGAAAGGCTTGCTGAAGCTTCCCCCCTTGTTGCTTAAACTAACTATGCATTTCTTAACAAGATTTCTAAGTATGCTGCTGAACCTCTATCGGTTATCCTTCAAATTGAACTTGAGAAATTGGTTTGTCCGGCCAGTATCCTCATTCCAAGGGATACTTGTGTTTCTCCTCCTATTGCAAAGGAGTCGACCGTGACACCCGTTCCTAAATCCTTGGAGTTGCCTGCTAATGTTGATCCTGTATCCTCTGCCGTTGCTTCAGAGCAAAATGAGGAGCATGTGAATGTTATGGTTGACGGGTCAGATCTTGAGATGGCTGATGGTGCTGCCCCTTCTAAGTCTAGAGGTGTCTTTGTGCAGGGGGTTTCTCATGTTTTGGATGATGTCGTTGAAGCGATGGCGGTAGAGTCGGAGTGTGTTTCCTCTATCCCTACTGATGTTGTGGTGGCCCTTTCCATTGGTGGGAAAGGTGATGGTTCTGTTCCTTCTTCTACAGTTGAATAGGTTGTTGTTCCCCCTTATGTTGTTTAGGTTTCTATCTTTTTCCTTCTTCTTTCCTTTCTCTTTCTCTCTTTTTTTGTATATCCATTTTCTGTTAGAGGAGGGGCACGTGATATACCGGAGAACACTTGTTGCTCCGAGCTTGGGGAAAACTGACAGTAGATGTGTTGTTGTCCATCTAGCAGATCCTGAGTCATGCCACCAACCCTAAGCCTAATGGCTTCCCCCTGGGACCTGTAGTATAGCCGGTCAAGCCTCCGTAGGTTCAATGGGCTAAATATTGCTTTTCGAAGCAGACATCATGTCATCATGCCTAGCCCTTGAACTTGCTTGGTTACTAGCTCGTTAAGTATTGTTTTACTTTCTTTATGTAACCACCGACTACGTTCGGAAGATTTTATTACCGCCTTCGTTTGTCTTGTAATAGGTACTTTGTAATAGAGTTTCCCTTTTAATATAATCCGCTCTTTGGTATGCTGGTTTGTTTCTCATAGCTTGTTTGTAATGTTTATACGTTCGTATCTAGCACTTTAGCATTGGTTTTTGCCCCAAAATTTGCTCCTGCTACATGTTTTTTGTATGATCTGGATGATCACATCCGGATCACCCCATATACCTAAGCAAAGGTTTATTAGCTATGTTCGTACACATTACAAGTTGCTTGTGTTTCCTTCCTCCATTGTTGTTATATGTTCTCTCCACGACGTTGTTGTTCATCAGAGAAATTCGCCGGGAAGGAGGGGATCACTGTGTCTCCTCTTTCGGCCTTATGCTAAAGTTTTCATGTTTTAACTTTTCCTTCCCATATGCGTTTCGTGTGTATAGGGTAAGTGTGTTCTTTTACTAATATCTGGAGGCAGCGATCCATCCGGAGCTTACCATGCTTCGTGTTTGCATCATTGTTAATTATCCAACAGAATTTGACTTTATCATGCTAAGTTAAAAATCAAATACTTAAATATAAAAGTAGAAGGGCCCTCCAAGGTAAGCTAACAATTTGATAACGGCTACCTCAGATTGGTTACATAGTGCTTTTATACATATGCTATGATTACAAGTCCATTCAGTTACTCCCACTAGCTTCGTGGTTGCAGTTTAGTTTTGCCCCTGGTGATTTACTTGTTGCTTTTCCTTTCTTGTTGCTGCTTGTCTCTTCTATCGATTGTCTTGTTTTAATACCTACCGATACTTCCTGGTTGAGGAATTCTAGCTTTATAGTTTCCAGCCCTGTTAACACTTCTGCTTTTAGGTTTAAGATTTTTGGGAGATGTGTGATTCAGAACATGTAGAATAGGACCGTTGTATCCATAATTTACTCTTTATACCTTCTTTCTTGTTCTGTTACCGGTGTATGGTTTCCTTCTACCTGAGCAACCAATGTTAATGAATCAATGAAGACATGTAAGTCCTTCATACCTTGATTAGCAAAGGCAGCTAGTCTTGCCAATAGTGCCTCACAATCTATGGCATGGTTGGATGCTTTAAACTTCAATCGGATGACATGAATACATCTTTTCTTCAGGACTGACCAGGAAAATTCCAGCACTCGAACCTTCTTCAATCATTTCTCTACCTAAATGCAACCTCTAGGCCCTTCTTGCTGAGGTTAAATTTGCTTGAAGTCCCTTACTTATGTCGATTATCCCCCCTTCGTTTGCATATGGTGTCTCCTCTACTTGCTCCCCCTTGGCCAATGAACTTCTTCACTACCGGTACTTCAGCATCCTTTCTTTGGACGTACGAGATGTCATATGTACGTATCTCGGTAGCCCATTTTTCTAATTGTCTTCTCTTCCGGCAAGCTTTAGTGTTTCTTCCATTGGTCCATCGGTTACTACTTTAACCTTATGCTTTCTAAAGACTGCTCTCAAAGATCTTGCTGTGTGAATTAGTTCTTGCATACTTTTTTCTATTGGGGTGTAGCATATTTCCATTCCTTGCAGCGGTCAGCTTACATAGGAAAGAGGCATCTGGATTCCTTCCCTTTCTACCAGCAATACATAACTTATTGTCTCGTTTCTTTTCCGTAGACATAGCATTAGATCTTCTCCTTCTTTTGGGATGGCCAATGTTTTTAACTTGCTTAGTTTCCTTTTGATCCTTCGGAGAGCTTCTTAAGCCTCATTTTTCCAGCTAGATTCTTTTGCTGTCTCCATCCTCATTCGGGCCTCATGTATGAGGTGCTTCAGCTCCGCGAGCTTCGGGATGAACTTGCTAATGGTTGTTAGTTGCAAGAATAAGCTTCGTATTTGATTTGGACTTCTTGGGGTGGGGCTTAGGATGATTGCTTATATTCTTCATGGATATGCCCTTAGTCCTTCTTCTGTTACCATATGGCCGAGAAACCTTCCTTCCTTCACTCCGAACGAGGACATGGCCGGATCGATCTTGATGTTTACTCTTTTCAACAATCTTAATGTTTCTTTGACATCTTAAACCAGACCTAACTCACTTTTGCTTTTTATTACTATTTCTTCCAAGTATGTTTCCACGTTCCGTCCTCTTTGATCGGCTAAGACCTTTTCCATCATCCTCTGAAGCCTAGCAGCGGAGTTTTTTTTAACTCTTTTGGCATATGGGTGAAACAATATACCCCTTCCTCCGTATGAAACCCAGTTTTTTCTTTATCACCCTCTGCCATTCTTATTTGGCTGTATTCCTTCGGAAGTCTTAGAAAACACTTATACGGGTATCCCATTAAAGATGCTAGCTCTTCACCTTCTTCCGATAAGGGATACATGCCCTTGGCACATACTTTGTTAAGGCTAGAGTAATCTACTTGCACATTCCAAGTTCCATTAGCTAGTTTAATTGGTATTGTGTTGGCAATCCATTTGGGATATTGAACCTTTCTAATTAGTCCTTCCTTTAGCCAATGAAACACTTTTTATTTCAACGCCAGTCTACCTTCTGATGCCATGGGTCATTTCTTATGAACTACGAGTTTGGCAAGGGGGTATATCCTTAGTTGATGCTCCATGATGAATCGTGGAACAGTGGTTCTTTTTTATCTGGTCTATGTGAATACCTCACTGTTTGCTCATAAAACATCCACCAATAACTGCTTGCAGTTGGTTGTAAATGTGGTTCCCATCATCACATACCGGTCTGGAAGTTCATGGCTGATGGTGAATGCTTCTTCTGCATTCTCTCTGCCCCATGTTCTTTCAAGTGACATCGGATCTGAAGTAGGCCCTATTCCAGAGTTACTTTTGTTCTTAGGATTACTTGTTCCCTTATCCTGGACATTTGTTCTTCACATTAACGCCACTATACCTCCTTCCACGATCCTTGTACCCTTTCCAGGTGTTTGCATTCTTGTAGAGCCTCTCCACTAGTTTCCATTATTACGACTCCTTGGTTAGTAGGGAATTTGATCATAGAGTAGATGGTAGAACCCACTGCTCCGAGGCTTCTCATTCTAGTCCTTCTTATTATGATGTTGTACGGAGAACGAAATTTTATTATTGCAAACTCCATTAGCACCATCTTGCTTCTTCCTTCCTTTCCCAAAGTTACTCGAAGGTCTATTACTCCTTGGGGATGATATGTTTCCTTTGAAAATCCTATCATTGGAATCGTGCATCTTCTGAGTCTTAACCGGATGTTGACACTGAGGTTTCTGAAGCAGTGTTCATACATTATTTCTGATGAACTTCCTCCGTCAACATGGATCCTTCGGACTTGATTTCCTTCTATTATTCCTTCTAATATGATGAGTTCGTCTGTTAATTAACTCCGGGGGATTCTCGGGAAGGTGAGTTCGTTCATCATACCAGACCTTCTTTCCTCAAATATCTCTTGCGGTTTCCTTCCTGTCTTATCATGTTTATGACCTTCACACCATTCCTTCATGGGTTCCCATTTCGCTAGTTGTTTCGGTGGATGTCCTTCACTAGATGAGACAATTTCCCCGAGGCCACGGCTTACTCTATTTGCTTATTTAACTGATAACAGTCGTTAGTGTTGTGACCTCTGTCCCCATGGTAGTCACATAACTTATTCAAGTTTTGCTTTTTAGGAGTTTCGATCAAAGGCGGTGGTTCTAGGAAGCTTATGCTTTCCATGGCGAGGATTTCTTTTAGAGTCTTGGTAAGCGGGGTGAAAGTGTCTTTTCTAGGATAAGGAGTGTACACCCCCATATTCCTTCGTTCTTCCCTTGGGCCGTCCCTGTTTTTGGCTCTTTCAGGTCCTCCGGTCCATGCCGGACGAACGTATCCTTTGTCCCCTTGAGAAGGACGGGCCATTTCTGTTGACCCACTGGCCACTTCTCCCCTAATGAAGGCTTGAACCCTTAAAACATTTCGTCCACCGTTTTGGGTATTTTTTCATTGAGCTTCTTGACAAGTTCCGGATGACCATGACCATGCATAAATCCGAAGATATGCAGGACCAGAGGGAATCCCTTTATGTGAGAACTTTCAGACTTAAACCGGTCCATGAAAGCTTGTAAGCCCTCATTCTGCCTCCTCTTGATGCCGTGAATTTCTGTGGGGTCTTTAACATATCTTTTTTGTTGTAAAAACTCTTCCAAGAACTTCTGACTTAGCTCCTCAAAACTGTCTATACTCTTAGGGTCCAGGTCATCAAACCAGTTTTGTGCCGCTCCTCCTAGGGTTTGCTGGAACATTTTGTACCAAATGGGCATCGACCATTCTTCTTGTTCGGTAGCCGCCGAAAAGATACCTAAATGGTCCTCTGGATCTTTATTTCCTTCATCTACCCTGATGTTCCGGGGAAGTTTTGCCCTCTTATGATATTTGAAATGAGTGATTCTTTAGGTAAAAGGAGTGGGTTTAGGCCTTTTGTAGTGTGAATTCAGGTTTTCACAATCGTCATCTGAACCTTCCTCATATTCGGAGTCTGAACTCGTCTCTTGATGTCCGGACCTCTTCTCCTGGACTTGGACCTTTCTATTCTTGCTTTTTCCCTGG
Organism: Tanacetum coccineum; assembly: GCA_026074375.1. Classification (NCBI taxonomy): domain Eukaryota; kingdom Viridiplantae; phylum Streptophyta; class Magnoliopsida; order Asterales; family Asteraceae; genus Tanacetum; species Tanacetum coccineum. The sequence goes on along the minus strand of BQNB010061074.1, from coordinate 26,617 downwards.
TTGTGCTCTGGTCTTCCAACCTTCTTGACCTTCTTAAGTGCGTCAGCTCTTTATTCTTAGAGGGGGTCTTCTGACTTTTGATGGTAGAGCGAGCTGCCTGCGAGTATCAGATGTGCCAGAGGATTCAAGAGAAAATCGATCAGAGAATCCCTTGATAGTGACCCGACCAGAGCTTCCTTGTCAGAATCGGCATAGGCAAGTTTTCTTAGTGTGGCTTTCATCTTTGATCATGGTTCTTAATACATCAATGTTTTCCTTGATGAAGGCCGAAGAAGGAGAAGGGGTTTTTTGCGTTTGTAAGACTGGTTCAGTGGGCCCCCCATAGGTTTCCATTCCTGCGTCCCTTGTCGTCGCACTCTGAAATTCCTCCTCCATATGCTGCGAGTCAACCATGCCTCCTTCTTTTGGGTAGATTGGGATGCCGAGTCCTACGGAAGGCGGTAAATATTGAGGTAAATTTACGTGGGCTGCTTGAGCTTGATAAAAGTGACCCCAACGGTAATAAAGATCGAGTTCAGCTTGGTTCCTCCGGAGCATAGTCCTTCGTCTCCTAGCTGAAAATAAGAAAGAACACCCTTAGCTGGCCTCAGGGTGTGAGTCCGGGAACAACTCTGGCATGAGAGTAAGTACAATGAAGTGAGATAAATGCAGAGAATGTAAAGTATGGTCCATGATGACATTAAATAACGTCTATTTTATAGCATCATTTATCCCATGTTATTAACCCATTTTGTATAGTTATTGCAAAGAATTGTTACTTAATCATTTATATTTAAGAATTGTAGTAATTATGGAATAATTGGTGAATGTTAGCAAAAGGTGCGCATTCTAGAGCTTAAATGAAGATATTTTGAAGATTACTATTCTGAAGACCAATACGTCGTATCCATCAAGGAATATACGACGTATCCGTGCATGCACTCACCAAAGACCACTCAGGAATAAAGATCAATACGCCATACCCAGAGGAATCAATACGCCATATTCAAGATATGGAATCAATATAATATTCTGGAAGATATCAAGCGTGGTCCCTACTACAAGAAATCCTCAATACGCCGTATCCAACTCTTGGATACGCTGTATCCAACCGACTTCCAGACCCTAAAAACAAAACTCAAAAACGGGTTTTAAGTGTGCAAAATCATATTCTCGATACCTAAACCACAAAAGTCGATTTTCAAAGGAGAAAAAGAGCAGAAGAGGTCGAGCAACGCATTCAATTACATTGAAGACAACGTGTAATTCCATATACTTTAGTAATCGTTCAGTTTTTGGTATCATTCGTTAACTCGGTTAGTTTACCTTGGTTAAATAATTACTCATGTATTTATTATGACGTTTGAAGGATAATACCTTCGGGTATTAGCCATTATTATGAAGATCAAAATGTTTGGTATTTGTTTATCTAGATTTCTTGATTTATCGTTGAGTGCTTGTTTATGTTTATCAATTTATACTTGTTTACGCGCTTTTGTATGCGACCTATCATTCAACTGGATCTAGTGAAGCGGACCAAGTAGATCTAGAGTCCGAGATAGCTCTCCATATAGTAATTTATACATCTAGAATTATAGTTACACAAATATTGTCCTTCTAAGTCTGTGTCTAGGATACGCTTCGGGCTTAACTAGTTAATTGGATATTGCCAATGGTTTATTGATCGTGTTGACTAGCAGGTGACCTAGATAATTCAACAAGTAACGTTCTGATTCCATTGGATAGTTGGACAAGTGGACTACTAGTGTATAAACTGCCATTAAGTGGTAAGTGGGTAAAGTCTCTATGAGCTAGGGTTTAACAAGATCACCATTGCTTTAATCCCTAAGATATATTATAATTAGCAAATAAGGATGCTTTATGCGGATGCTTTAATTATGACATAATTATTGTGTCTAGGTCTTAGGATGATGTAACGCCTAAGTCTTAAGAATGATATGCCACCTCGAGAGAAGAAATCATTGCACTAAATAAACAAACCAACGTTCTAATCGGATTAATAATGGTTAATACAGTTTTCTTATATAAGGTTCGACCGCTCTTTTATCTTTTGTTAATTAGCTTGCGTGGGTAAAAGTGCCTTGAATTGATTATAGACACCAACCAAACCGTACCAGTCTCTCAGGCTGAAAACCCCCTTTTTCCCGTTAGAATTAGGATTTAGACTAACATAGGTTTAACATAGGTTTAGAATATAATAGAATTAACATAGATTAGATAACCAAGATATTAATTAAATTGATAGATTTAACCTCGCTTCAAGTGTTCGACACCTTACTTACCACGAAACTACTACCGATCGGGTACACTGCCCGTTAAAGTGTTGTTTTTGGTTTAGTCGGCAAAATATAAATTTAAAACTTGAATCATCTTAAATATATCATACAATGACAGCACATCAAGTTTTTGGCGCCGCTGCCAGGGAGTGAAAACTAATCTTGATTTTTATTTTAATATTTTGGTTTTTAACATTAGATTAGATCAAACCCGTAGGATTAGTGTAATTTAGATTAGTATATTATTCTGCGTATTTAATTGTTTGTTTTCGTATTCTGTTAAGATTCTATACGGCGTATCTAGCAATTTAGATATGGCGTATCCTTTCTGATCTGTCATACGACGTATTCGCCCCCTTGAATACGGCGTATTTATTATTTTCTTTACAAATCTATTTTTCTAGAATAGCTTTACTTTGCATGATGTCTTACTTTTTAGGATCAGAATCTAGACTCCGTCCATATCATTTTAGCTACTCGGAAAGAAGCCTGACAATGGAAGAAATATTAAACAAGTTCATTGATGAAGAAAACGAGAACACGAGGAGATGAGGGCATTCATTTATGACTTCCAAACTAACAACGAGCTCTTGTTTAAAGAAAGGAATAATTCACTAATTGAGCTTAGATTTTGGGTACAAGAGTTATTAAATGTAATTAATAACGTTCCCATAATACATTGCGATGTTAAGGAATAACTACTAGAGGTGGAAAAACTACGACTCAAGATGTTCATGATAACGACACCAATGTGCTACCAAAAGAGCCTGTAGTAGTTGAACCCGAAAAGCCAGTCGGATCAAACGAAGTCCTCACTAATGATCGACCTTAGATAACCAGCGAACCGGTTGTTTAACCATCGAATGAAGTACAACCACCACCAGTTCCTTTCCCTAGAAGATTGAGAAAAGAAAAAGATGAGGCTCAACAGAAGAAGTTTTTGGAAAATCTGAAGTAACTCCACATCAATTTACCTTTCATCGAAGCATTTAGCTCAAATGCCAAAGTATGCTAAATTTCTAAAAAGTTTGCTAACTAACAAAGCCAGACTGGAAATGAAAGATGCTCTACCATATTATTAAACAAGCTTCCGTTAAAGGAAAAAGACCCAGGGAGTTTTACTATTCCTTGCGACATTGGCCAATTACATATTGATAATGCATTAGCAGATCTAGGAGCTAGCATAAGCTTAATGCCATACATGATGTACAAGAAACTTAGTTTAGGAGAACCAAAGGCTACTAGAATGAGTTTGGAACTTACGGATGGTTCAATCCAATATCTGAGAGGAATAATCGAAAACGTACTCATTAAAGTTGATAAATTCGTCCTTCCCATAGATTTCATTATCCTAGATATGCCCGAAGACTCAAGAGTTCCTATAATTTTAGGAAGACCATTCTTGGCAACCGCTCGAGCTATGATTGACGTATTCAATAAGAAGATAACACTAGGAGTGGGAGATGATGAAGTAGTCTTCGACGTAGACCAATCAATTAAAAGACCAACAACTGAAGACGATGAATGTTATGGGATTGATGATTTAGATGAGACAATCAACGAAGAAGCTAAGGAATTGCCTGACTCGTTTTTATCAAGGGGACTGGAAAAATCAATTAATCAATCAGACCTTGAATGATGTGAATCTACCAGTAGCAATGAGAGGAATAGGTCTGACTCAAAAAAATTGATACGGCGTATCGACTCTGCCAATACGCCGTATTCGGTTTCGTAGGCAACTATAAATAGCGATAACGCTAAAAGCGAACACCTTTATTCAGCTAGTGCTAACGAGATCGATGAGAAGAAACCAAAGCTGAAGAATTTGCCTCAACACTTAGAGTACGCATACCTTCATGGAGACAAATCCTTTCCCATTATTATATCATCCGAATTGTTCGAAAAAGAGATGGTTTCACTTTTATAAGTATTAGAAAGACGAAAAGGAGCAATTGCTTAGAAAATGTCGGATATCAAGGGAATTAGTCTGTCATACTGTACACACAAGATTTAGATGGAAGATGACTACAAACCGGTCATCCAACCCCAAAGGCATCTAAATCTGAAGGTGTAAGATGTTGTGAAAAATGAAATTGTGAAACTACTTGATTCATGGCTAATTTATCCAATTTCAGATAGTCCATGGGTTAGCCCTATTCATGACCGATTGTTAGAACGTGGGTTAGCTAATTTATCCAATTTCAGATAGTCCATGGGTTAGCTAATTTATCCAATTTCAGATAGTCCATGGGTGTGCCCAAAAAGGGAGGGATGACTGTAGTTTTGAATGATAATAATGAAAAAATACCTTCCCGAACAGTTACTGGATGGAGGGTGTGCATTGATTACCGTAAACTTAATGATGCAACTTGAAAAGACCATTTTCCACTTCCTTTCATTGACCGATTGTTAGAACGTATATGTGGGAATGAATACTACTATTTTCTTGATGGATTTTCAGGATTTTTCCAAATACCAATTGCTTTGGAGGATCAAGAAAATACTACCTTCACCTATCTTTATGGGACTTTCGCTTACCGACGAATGCCGTTTGGATTATGCAATACTCCTGCCACTTTTCAAAGATGCATGACAGCAATCTATCACGACATGGTGGAAGACTTTATGGAAGTTTTCATGGATGATTTCTCGGTGTTTGGTAATTCTTTTGACTACTTTCTAGCTAACTTAGATAGAATGCTTGCTAGATGCGAAGAAACCAACCTTGTGCTAAATTGGAAAAAAACGCCATTTTATAGTAAAAGAAGGGATAGTTTTAGGACATAGAATCTCTGGAGCAGGAATTGAAGTTAATAGAGCAAAAATTGATGTGATAGCTAAATTACTATACCCAACTAACGTAAAGGGGGTTAGAAGTTTTCTGGGGCATTCTGGGTTTTACCAAAGGTTCGTAAAAATACTTCTCCGTGATCTCTAAACCAATGACCCAGCTTTTGATGAAAGACGTAAAGTTTGATTTTTCTGATGATTGCAAAAAAAGCATTTAACATTTTGAAAGAAAAACTGACCACAACGCTTATCATAATATCTCCCGATTGGAACATCCCCTTTGAATTAATGTGTGACGCTAGTGATTTCGCTGTTGGAGCTGGTTTGGGGCAATGAATTAATGGAAAATTCAAGATGATTTATTATGCCAACAAAACTTTGAATAATGCCTAAGAACATTATACCACAACCAAAAAGGAACTTCTCGCAGTTGTTTTCTCTTTTGATAAGTTTCGTCAATATCTTATCTTATCAAAAACGGTGGTATACATTGATCATTCTGCTTTGAAGTATTTGTTCAGCAAAGAAGACGCGAAATCAAGGCTCATTAGGTGGGTTCTACTTCTCCAAGGATTTGACATCGAAATTAAAGATAAGAACGGGAAGAAAATTTGGCTGCAGATCATTTGTCAAGACTTGAGAACCTAGATTTGGGAACCTTCAAAGAGGAAGAAATAACTGATAAATTTCCCGACGAGAATCTCATGATATTAAAAACCGAATTCAACAACGATGAACCATGGTATGCTGATTATGTTAACTATATTGTTAGGAAGATTGTTCCCCCAAATTGGACACCTAAAAAAAGAAGAAGATTTTTCTCTCAAGTTAAGAATTATTTTTGGGATGAACCATATGCATTCAAATTGTTCTCAGAAAATGTAATGAGGAGATGCATTGCTGGGGATGAAATCCTTAAAATCTTGGAGCATTGTCATTCTTGACCAACCGGGGGACATCATAGTGCGTTGATTAGTGGAAGAAAAGTTTAAGAATCTGGATTCTATTGGCCTAGCATCTTTAAAGATGCTAAAGATTATGTGATGAGGTGCGATGCATGTTAGAGATCAGGAAACATATCATCAAGAAGTGAGATGCCACAAAATAACATTTAGGTATGTGATGTATTTAACGTATGGGGACTAGACTTTATGGGGCCCTTTCCAAACTCAAAGGGAAATAAATATATATTAGTAGTAGTAGATTACGTCTCAAAATGGGTGAAAGCTCAAGCTCTTCCTATAAACGATGCTCGCATTGTAATTAGGTTTTTAAGGAGGCTATTCACAAGATTCAGAGTTCCTAAAGCTTGGATTAGTGACCGGGGGACGCATTTTTGTAACTCTGAATTAGAAAAAGCCTTGCAAAAATACGGAGTTACTCATAAGTTATCTACTACATACCATCCTCAAACCAACTGGCAGACTAAAGTGACCAATAGAGCTATAAAACGTATTCTGGAGAGATCGGTTGGGTATAACCTAAAATATTAGTCAAAAAAGCTTGATGATGCATTATGGGCATTCCGAACTGCCTACAAGACTCCCACTGGATGCACAATTTTCAGATTGGTTTATGGAAAAGCTTGTCACCTACCTGTGGAAATCGAACATAAAGCATATTGGGCATTAAAACAATGTAATATGGATCTCACGACTGCTGCAAAAAACCGTTTCATGGAACTTAATGAATTAATGGAGCACACAGATGAAGCATATGAAAACACCCAAATCTATAAAGAACGAACTAAGAGATGGCATGACTCTAGGCTTTGAGAGAATAAAGATTTCAAAGCAGGAGATAAAGTATTATTATTTAACTCTAGATTTAAGATGCATCCAGGAAAGCTTAAATCAAAGTGGTACGGGCCAAATGTGGTGAAAACTGTACATCCGTATAGAACCGTGGAAATTATCAATAAAAACGAAATCAGTTTTAAAGTCAATGGATAAAGGTTGAAAAGGTATCACGATGGATATAATAATGAGGAAGAGAAAGAAGTGATTGAATTGGATGATGATACAACGTAAAGTGGAAGCTGGAGAAGAGTCTAACTTAAAGACTTCATTGTAAACAAAAGTGCTTCCTGGGAGACAACCCGAATTGTTATTTAATTTTGTTATCGAGTCTGTCTTCCCAGACATCAATACGGTGTATCCGCTCCATACCATACGGCGTATTGATTATCTGGACGTTATCAGTCTTTATTTTATTACACTTTAAAAATATTATTGTCAGATTTTGAATACGGCGTATTCACTAACCAGATACGCCGTATCCAACAGTCTAACTCGTAATTAGTTCGTTTAGTTTAGTTTAAATTAACCGTAGGTACCAAGATATGAATGCACTTGTTCTTCCTATATTTTATACAGGACCTCGAGAAAAAAATATCGACGAAGTTGGTGGAATGCATATTTTTTGGAATTCTATATGTGTGCTGTTCGTGCTAGGATTCAGACGCTTTTTCAGGACACAATCTTGCTCATAAACGCAACTTGGAGAATCTATCGAGCAAATATCAGGGGAGTTTCTCATTCTAATTCTTTTTAATTCCTGTATTTAATGTTTTATATATACAACGAGGACGTTGTATAATTCAAGTGGGGGGTGGAATTAGAATGTTTACTTGTCTTATTTTTCACAATTAAAATGCTTAAATTATTCTCAAATTCAAAAAAAATTAAGCATACTTTTGTGAAATTACTTGAAACATAACCCACACACAATAACCCTTGTTAGAATATTGTGAGGATTTAACCTTTCCGTTTCCAATTGTCTACCCAAATTCCATAAAATATGAGTGTGTCGGTGATGTTGTAGACTTTAGAACTTGGCTTGGTATATCACTCGAGACCACAGTGATGAGTACTATGGATTTAGATAGAGTAACTTGTTTAAATTGGTAAATTTTAGGATTACACCCAAATCGCCTTTACATGTTGCTTATTAACTAACTACACCGGTTAGTTAACCTCCCGTTTAAACCCTTTCCACTCTCATCTTTAGAGTGATGATCCACTAGAACAACCCGTAGAGCCAATCCTTTAGGAATTTACACCAACTATTTGTTTTGTTACACCCTTACACCTTAACCTACCCTGTTAGATTAAGTTTAATTTACAGTTGCTAGTTGCTTAAAGTGTAAAGTTTGTATTTCCCGAGTCTTGTGTCTATTTTGGTACGGTTGGAAGAAATTTGCACATTGCAAATGAGAATGTATATTATAGTCAAAACTCATGTATTTTTACTACCATCGCAATTATTGGTACGTCCGAAGAATGAAGGAATTATCGAAGGAATTATCCGGAATTATTATGATCGTGAAGATGGTGAAACTACACCGAGTTTCGTAGTATAGTGTTAAAAAAATCGAAAAAATTAGAAAAATCGCAACAAAAAAGAGAAGGAAAGTTTAAAGATAATCGTTTCGCAACTACCAAAGGAATTACACGAAGGATCGATTATTCGTTGATACAAATCGACGATGTAGAGTATTGTATAAAGTGGAAGATATCGCCACTTGCCTTGTAAAGTATGTAAAGTATGGGATGTTTGGGAAGTTGACCGTTACGGGAACGCCAACTTAGGTTGTTGTTTTTTATCTATGATCAAGACGTTGTAAATAGTTGTGTCTTTATCATGGTAACGGTCAGGAAAAAGTGTCTAGCAACTTGTATTTTAGACTTAATCTATTTGTTTCGTAATTTTTATTTAACAACAATTTAATTCCCTTTCCTAATCATTAACCATGGGTTTACGCGATGAGTGTGTGATCGAGCGTGTATGGTCTATTTGTTGTTTGACCATGTTGCGATGTCTCAGCTGCTTGTTGGGTTTATTACTATTGGTGTGAAAGTTAGAGATCCCAATACCCTATATTACTCTTATTCTTTACTCTTTTGCTTATTCCGCGATGGGAGTGAGCAGTCTCATGTGTCTATCATGTCATTAGGGTGTGTATGTGTGGTCTTGTCACCATCCTGGGATATCTGGTATGATTAAAGATTTGTTAGAGTATATCAACCTAAGCCTTTTCCATTAAAACCCTTTTTTACCTTTTAAAGTACGTTGTTACTCCTTAGCTTTAGCAGTGGAGCTGTGTATATCCTTGCCAAGATATTATTGATGAATACTCGTCACGACTGTGCAAGTTGATTCGAATTAGTTTCATGTACACATAGATTAGTTGAGTGATTTGAGTGTTTTCATCTTCCTATTTCGTGAGGTGTTTGGTTGTGTACTTGTAATAGATAAAATAAATGCTTTAACGGAAAATATCCTTAGGGATCATATTTTTTATAGACTTTAAAGGCTATTGAGGACAAGTAGGATTCAAGTGGGGGATATTTGATGACATCAAATAACGTCTATTTTATAGCATCATTTATCCTATGTATTTAACCCATTTTATATAATTATTGCAAAGAATTGTTACTTAATTGTTTATATTTGAGAATTGCAGTAATTATGGAGTACTTGGTGAATATTAGCAAAAGGCACGCATTCTGGAGCTTAAATGAAGATATTTTGAAGATTAACTATTCTGAAGACCAATACACCGTATCCATCAAGAAGATACGGCGTATCCGTGCCTGCATTCACCAAAGACCACAAAGGAATGAAGCTCAATATGCTATATTGAAGATATAGTTATGTGGAATATTCTGGAGATATCAAATGTGGTCCCCCTACCCACCAAAGAAACTCCAATATATGACGTATCCAATCATTGGTTACGCCGTATCGGACCGACTTCCAGACCCTATAAATACAAAACTCAAAAATGAGTTTTAGGTGTGCTAAATCATATTCTTGATACCTAAACCACAAAAGTCGATTTTCAAAAGAGAAAAAGAGCATAAGAGGTCTTGCAACGCATTTTAATCCATAGAAGACTACATGTAATTCCATATACTTTAGTGATCGTTCAGTTTTTGGTATCATTCGTTTTAACTCGGTTAGTTTTCCTTGGCTAACTAATTGCTCTTGTATTAATTTTTGTGTTTTGAAGGTATTATGAAGATTTGACGGCAAGGAGTGTGCCTAAAGACTATGAGTTAGAGGATACTGGTAGTAGTAATAGAATTTGAGTTGTGCTTAGTTTCGTCTCGTTATGAACTCTAAGACCTTAGGATTTTCTTTTGAATTGGTTCGTCTTGGTTTGAATTTTGTTAGGTATGTTATTTTGAATATTGGATTTGTTTGATTTTTTTATGATATGAAATGTGTGATTTTCTTTGAAATTTTAAGTTTTTATATGTGGTGGTTTGCTAATGTGACTTATGTGGTATGAGTCTTGTTGATATTGAGAAGTGTATTCATAGGAGGGAGTACACTCGTGAAAGGGGGCATCTATAATTATGGTGGCCAACATAATTATACATGCGCCACAACACAAGTGGACTTGCAAGTATGATTACACGGCTTTGGTGTCAACATGCTGGTTGGATGAGTGTTTATGTATGTGTTTTGTATGGTTATGATGATGTGCTGATAGGATAGTTGGGTTAAAAACCCTTTTCCCCTCATCTAATGTGCGTTAATACTATCTTAATCAGAATGGTTCGAACACGGACTAATGACAACGAAAATGGGCAACCCGACATCGCTGCCATCATTGCGCAGCAATTGCAAAATATCATTCCCCAGATCGTCACTCAAGTGACAAACAACGTGAACAACGGAAATAACAACAACAACAATGGAAATAACAACAACAATGGAAATAACAACAACAATGGGAATGGTGGGAACAATGGGTGTTCCTACAAGGGATTTCAGGCGTGTGGCCCTAAGGAGTATGACGGAAAGGGGGGTGCTATAGCACTTACCCGCTGGATTGAGAAGATGGAGAATGTACTTGACAATAGTGGGTGTTCTGAGAATCAAAAGGTGAAGTATGCTGCCAGTTCATTTGTTAACAAGGCACTGACATGGTGGAACACTCAAATCCAGGCAAGAGGCCGTGAAGCAGCAATTGGTATGACCTGGAATGATTTTAAGGCTCTGCTGGTGGAGGAATTTTGTCCAAGTAATGAAATGGAGAGGTTAGAGAATGAATTTTGGAATCACAAGATGGTAGGAGCCAACCATGCAGCCTACACGGATCAGTTCCATGAACTGGCCAAACTGGTTCCACATCTGGTGACACCTGAGTCGGCACGCATCAAGAGGTATGTAGCGGGATTAGCGCCTGAGATTAGGGGAATGCTCAAGGCGACTCAGCCAACAACTATCTAGAATGCAATTCTGAGAGTTGGTATACTCACCAACGAGGCTATTAGCTGTGGTACCTTGTCAAAGAGTAATAAGAAGAGGAAGGCGGTAGAAGAGGATGCTAAGTCTGGAGGGTCATGGAGGGATAAAAAGAAGGCGAAGGTGGGAGCGGGTTTTGTGGCAACAGCCCCTCCTAAAAATGAGTTTGTGAATCAATACCCCAAGTGTACCAAATGCTATACTTATCTTCCAGAGGGTGGAGAGTGTAGGTTGTGTTTTAACTGCTAGAGGCCTGGCCATTTTGCTAAAGAGTGGCGGGCACCATTTAAGCGAGCAACTTCGGTAAATGTTTGTTACGAGTGTGGGAGCAGTGATCATTTTCAGTACCATTGTCCCAGGTTGAACCGAGCCCTGGGTCAACCAGGGAATCCATTGGCATTAGAGGGAAATCGTAACAACCGAAATAATGGAAATCAAACTCGAGGAAGAGCTTACAATGTGAATGTGAATGTGGCTGAGGCTTTACGGGATCCTAAAGTGTTGACGGGTACTTTTTCTTTGAATAATTCTTTTGCTACTGTAGTTTTTGATTCTGGAGCTGATTTTAGTTTCATATCTTCTGAATTTGTGTCTCTGCTAAATGTGAAACCTAGTATTACGAATCCTAGTTATGTGATAGAAATAGCAGATGGTAAAAAGGTAGAAGTTGACAGGATTATACGTGGTTGCAAACTAGAACTAGGAAATTCCTTGTTCACTATAGATTTGATACTGTTGGGTCATGGAAGTTTTGATGTGATTGTGGGGATGGATTGGTTATCTCAAAATAAGGCCGTAATAGTATGTCATGAAAAGGTGGTTAAAATACCATTGATTAGGGGAGAGATACTTAGGGTACAAGGAGAGCGTGCGTTAGGAGTAGGCAAAACTTTAATAAACGTGAAAGTAGATGAACCAAAGGTGGGTTTTGTGGTGCGGGATTTTATTAATGTGTTTTCAGAGGATTTGTCAGGATTTCCGCCGTAGAGACAAATTGAGTTTCATATAGACTTAATTCCTGGAGCAACGCCTATTGCAAAGTCCCCTTACCGTTTAGCACCTTCAGAAATGCAAGAATTGTCTGGGCAACTTTAAGAGTTGGAAGACAAGGGTTTTATTCGACCTAGTCATTCTTCATGAGGAGCACTTGTGTTGTTTGTTAAGAAGAATGATGGCTCTTTTCGTATGTGTATTGATTATAGGGAATTAAACAAGTTGACTATTAAGAATCGATATCCTCTTCCTAGAATTGACGACTTATTTGATCAACTACAAGGTTCGCGTTTCTTTTCCAAGATAGATCTTCGATCATGTTATCATCAGCTCTGAGTACATGAGGATGATATTCCTAAAACCGCATTTAGAATAAGGTATGGACATTTTGAGTTTACCGTTATGCCTTTCGGACTAACCGATGCCCCAGCAGTCTTTATGGATCTGATGAAACGAGTCTGCAAACCGTATCTAGATAAGTTCATCATTGTTTTCATAGATGACATTTTGATTTACTAGAAATCGAAGGAGGATCATGAGGTGCATTTGAGGTTAGTTTCAGAATTATTAAGGAAAGAGAAGTTGTATGCTAAATTCTCCAAGTGTGAGTTCTGGCTGCAAGAGGTGCATTTCCTTGGTCACGTGGTCAACCAAAATGGTATCCACGTAGATCCAAGTAAGATTAAGGCAGTAAAGAATTGGAAACCTACAACACCGTCTGAAATCCGATCATTTTTGGGTCTAGCGGGTTACTACTGGCATTTTATTGCAAACTTCTCTAAGATTGCTAAACCTCTTACTTCGTTGACTCAGAAGAACCAAAAGTATGTGTGGGGTGTGACAGGAATGACCACTTTGGTGCAATCATGGGTTATGGAGATTACGTTATCGGTGACAGCGTAATCTCCAGGGTATACTATGTGGAAGGACTTGGACACAACCTCTTCTCTGTCGTTTAATTTTGTGATTCCGATCTCGAAGTCGCCTTCAGAAAAAACACATGTTTCATTAGAGATCTAGATGGGGTCGATCTCATTAAAGGCAGTCGTGGTACGAATTTATACACAATCTCTGTTAAAGACATGATGTGGTCCTCTCCTAAGTGCTTATTGTCTAGAGCCTCAAAGAACCAATCTTGGTTGTGGCATCGTCGTTTGAATCACCTAAACTTCGGTACCATAAATGATCTTGCTCGCAAAGATCTTGTTAGAGGCTTGCCCAGGTTGAAGTTTGAGAAAGACCATCTGTGCTCAACATGTCAATTGGGAAAAAGCAAGAAAGCAACCCACAAACCCAAAACGGTTAACACCATCATGGAAGTTCTACACACCCTTCATATGGACTTATGCGGACTGATGGGAGTGCAAAGTATTAATGGGAAGAAATATATTTTAGTCATCGTCGATGACTACTCAAGGTTTACATGGGTGAAGTTTTTGAGATCAAAGGACGAAACTCTGGCGTTTGTTGTCAAACTGCTAAAACAACTACAAGTTGGTCTCAACAAGACTGTCCGAAACATCCGTACTGATAATGGCATAGAATTTGTTAATCATGCTTTGACAAATTACTTTGAAAGTGTCGGCATAACTCACGAGAAGACTGTTCCGAAAACTCCTCATCAGAACGACGTTGTCGAAATACAGAACCGAACTCTTGTAGAAGCTGCTCGGACAATGCTGATTTTTTCTAAAGCTTCAATGTTTCTTTGGGCAGAACCCATTGCTACTGCTTGTTAGACCCAAAACCGATCTCTAATACATACTCTTCACAACAAAACCCCGTATGAACTAATGCATAACAAGAAACCGGATCTTTCTTTTCTGCGTGTTTTTGGTGCTCTCTGCTACCCAACTAACGACAGTGAAGATCTTGGCAAATTGAAGGCAAAGGTGGACAATGGGTTTTTTGTCGGTTACGCATCAAATAGGAAGGGTTACCGAATCTACAACAGACGAACCCGAAAAATCATGAAAACTATTCACGTTACATTCGATGAGCTGACTGGGAAAATGGCGTCTGCAGACAACACTTCAGGCCTCGCTCCTCAAAGAAAAGAAAAGAAAAGTGTACGATTCAGTGCGCTTTATCTTTAAAAGAAGAGAAATCTTTTTGTAACCTATGTATATACAGAAAACTAGAAAAACACAAAAAGATTTTTCACTTCTTATAAAAATTTTATAAAAAGAAAATACAAAAATATAAAACCTACATAAACCATAAAAAAAAGAAAATACCAAAAATATTTTTCAAGACATGTCTTCTGAAATTCGATAATATTTACGGACCTAGAAATGTCGTTCAATAATGACACGGGTCTTTAAATAAAGTTCGATCAGAAATTAAAACTTTTAAAACATGTCTTTATGACTTGCAGTTATTTTAGACTGCAACCCGCTTTTCAGACCGAGGAAAGCATGTCCTCAAAAAAATAGTTGTTCCTGACAACGGGTAATTAATTTTTCCCGAGCATGGATTAATTCATATCTATGCATCATGGGTTATACATACTTTGCTCATAACCCAGGATTGTTCAAATGAGTGTACGTGTCAGTTCATTTATTTGTTAAAATAAGAGAAATCTTATTTTTATTGGTAAAAAGTTGTCTTCAAAAATGAATCAGTGTTTTCTGTAATCACAAAAAGATTTTCAAATACAATTCGACCACTCAAACAATGACAACAGATCATTATATATAAAACGGGTTATTATTTAAGGGGGAGAAAGTGTCATCAAATAATCTTTTAAAACGGTCTTTCAAAATAAGTCACGGAATAAACGGATAAAGTTCTTGATAATGACGGATCACAATTTAAAGGGGAGTTAATTTATATTAACTACAAGGGCTTTAGATGTCATTGGTTTAAAACTTTATGGACTTATTTGCAATTTGAGATTTAGTGAATTCAGGCTTTAAACTACATTCGATCAATATTGCCAACACTACATAGTAGTAAAACACTTAGAAATGTTTGGAAATAATCATATAGTTTTAAAAGCCTTAAGGTTGATTCTCACGGAATAGATTTAAGCTTACTAATTCTTCGAACACGATCTCAAGCATATGTGCGTAAAGGTTTTGTTGATTCTGAGGTATTGAAACCAGCAAGGGGGAAGGAGTAGTTACACTAAAATGTACAACAAGTACACGTGATAGAGTCTATAGCCTTCTTTCATTTTAGGTCATTTCGGGAAGACAAATGTCATAACCGTAGAGAAAATCAGTGTTTTAACTTGTTACTTTCGGGTGCACTATTTCAACCACATAGCAGAAGAGATATCTTGTTATTTTTAGTATGCATCATTTGAGCTTCCAGGGGGAAGTGTTGTCAGAAGATTTATTCTAGCGTGGGGAGATTGGTTAGTGATTCAATTAATGCTTCCTTTAACGGTCAATCACTAAGCTTATTTTTAAAAGGAGTATAAATATTTAATAAAAAAGGTACATATAGGTATGATAAGCATGGTAATTCCTTCAGTTAGTCAGTATCCAGTCAAAAGAAATGTGTACATTTGGGACTTAGTTGGCTTAGGTGTTATCATTTTGACTACTTAGAGGGAATACTTGTGACATTCGTGACTTAGTTGACTTTGATATTGCAATTTATATCATCACTATCGTGTAAGGAGAAATGCGGACATCTAGGACTTAATTGACTTTGGTGTTACAATTTTGAATTTATTGTGTACTTTGGATACTTGGGCGTTATACATCAAGTCTTCTTAATGCGGATTGCAAGAAGGCTTTGAATCTACTCAAAAAAGGATTGTTGGTTCGGGGGGAAGCTAAGACGACTTCTAAATGGAGATTATCGAGATGGACTACAGATTGCTGACATGGATAAAATGACTTTGTCATTTTCGGTTTGAATATTTTCTAGGTCATGTCTCATACATAATCTTGTGAATACATTTTTATGTAGTGTATCTTTAGGTGTTACGTGTCATTATATAAATTTTTCATGAGTTTTTTGTTAAACTCAAAATCATTCAAAATTATTATACATGACACTCATACATACCCTCATAAATTAAGGGGGAGCATTAATATGTTCCCTAATTGGCTTATGAATAATTAGCACATTTTTCTCCCAGTTTTTCTAACATATTTGAATCCATTGATATTCAAAATATCAAAGGATTTGAAATTTATAATAAGAGGAGAAAATACGATTAAAATATGAAGACGTATAAAAATGTGATTTTATGGACTCATGTGTGTACTCCATCCTACATGTGCTAAACACTTTCGATTATTGATGCACATGTTGAGGGGGAGCGTTTTTAAAAAGCCAAAACAATCGAGGTATAAAAAGCTTTGATATTTATATCACAAGTACCTCGATTAAGGTTTTTAAATGGTTTTATGGCAAGGAGAACAGTACCAAAAGACCGACCATGCATTTAATTTTATCGGAGTTATAAGGTTGGTAAGGTTAGGTATTCGTTCCCATGATCCCAACCATAACCGAAGGGATCAACCAAGGACAATCCATAGTTAGTGTAAAAGTCCTTATTATGATAGAAAAAGGAGTAAAAGAAGAATACAGGAATAATGCGACTGAGATGGGCTAGTAAAGGAACCAACCCATCAAGGTACTAGACATGAAGTGTCGTAAACACTGAAGGGGTTGAAGAATGAAAAAGAAATTGTATGGATCAAGGATAAAAGAAAAGAATCCCTCCATACACATAGGCAAAAATCGAGTCATTACATCTGCTTGTCAGTAATCACAATTAAATGATTGCTGACATTGAAGACGTGACATCATAAGACTAATAACGCAAATGCACAACCCTCCCTATCTGACCTCATGAATCTCTAAAAAGATTTTTGTTTCATTTTTTCCCGTAGACAAACACGTTATTTATTGACTTTCTCCACCGCTCCCGATTTATTGGTATTGAAAAGGTGGCATTCAGCTCTAGCCTCCGACCACGAAAACCAAAACGAATATGAGTCTAGAGCCAAGAGGATCATCAATTAATCTCAATTAGGACACTATTTCCATTTTACTTGTTCTTCCAACAATGGTGAAAACAAGGATTATCACAAGAGTCATACGCATTATCCTTGTCGTATTGCCAGAACATCCGAGTGATACCTAATATCACGGAGACGATGAAATCCAGCTAATGAGCAACATCAAACATGCACTTGGTAGTAGACTAATTAGATCCAAAATGGATCAAACTTATGTCAACTGGAAAGAAACGATGGTGCGATTCTACAAGAATCAAACTGGTTCTAGTATACAAATTGACGGTTAACGATCTTTGACCAAAGCTTAAAACTTTCGATGTGTTACAAAAACACTTTTACTAAAGTAACACGTCGACTGATTTTCAAACTAATTTTTCCCTTTATTGCTAACTATTTTATTACAGGTTCATATAAAGATGGAGATGGTGTCATCCTCTTCCGACAGAGACTAGTTCATTACTGCATGCTCATACTCGACCGACACATTCATAGAAATCATGAAAGTTTAAGCATATGTTACCAAGCTTCCGCAACTATGATATTACACGTCCCTCTGGAAGTGGCCAAGTATTAAAGTTAAAGAACTTCAAGAACAAATTATTCAAGTTTTCAAGATCAAGAAAGGTATGAGCATGTCGGTCCGCAAGACACAAGAACAAGATGGCGAAACACCACAAAATGATCAGAGATTACTTTTGGCTGATGATCTCAAAGAAGCTCAAGGCCACATACAAGTCGAGTTAAGGAACAAGCTCAAGACTACAGATCAAATATCACTACATCAAAGTACAAGATATCGCATGAAGAATCAAAGACTACAAGTTGAACACAAGATCAATCAGAAGATTGTTGAGCTTAAGTTAATATTTTCTGGGGTGACCTCCCTTAGGGGGATATTGTTAGATATTAGAAAAAGACTCGGTCACCCCATGTATTTTACCGTTTATCGTAGCTCGTAGTTAATCGTTTAATGTTTAATATTCGGTAATGGCCCGGGTATAAAACCCAACGTGTAAGCCCATACCAAGCCCACTTGGGCATTTTGTAACTCATATTTAAACCCATTTCCAGCGATGGAAAGGGTGGTTAGTCATTTGGTTTTCACACACATACATGCCTTTCTCTCTCTATAAGTTTTCTCCATTTTCTCTCTCTATAATTTGACTAACCCATAATCCTACCATTGTGTTATCATATCCAAAATACTACAAGAAGAGCAGAAGAGGTCATGAAACGTGATTAATTCCATAGGAAACAACTTGTAATCTCCTATACTCTTGTAATCGTTCAGTTTTTGGTATCATTCGTTAACTCGGTTAGTTTACCTTGGCTAAATTATTACTTTTGTATTGATTGTGACGTTTAAAGGCTAATACCTTCGGGTATTAGCCATTATTATGAAGATCTGAATGTTTGGTTTATTTATCTCGATAGCTTAATTTATCATTGATTACTTGTTTATGTTTATCAATTTATACTTGTTTAAGTGCTTTTTTATGTGACCCATCATTCAACTGGATCTAGTGATACGGACCAAGTAATCTAGATGTCGGGATAGCTCTCCATGTAGTGATTTATACATCTTGTTAGCCTCACTTTTTAGTGAAGCTGGCGTCTTACACGTGAATTGGACTAGTCTTGGACACTGCGTGTCACGCAGGGGTCAGTTATGTAAACTAGGAATAGTTTGCTTTTTTTTAGTATAAATACCCCTCATGGCTCTCCATGAGGGGTGGTGGATGTTCATTTTTCTCATTTTTCCTTTTAATCTAATATTTCCTCTTTTTGTTCATCTCATCATCTCTACTTTCTCTTACTAGAAAACATAATGATTCATCTTGTGTTCTTTTATCAACCAAGACCCCCCGAATAAGGTGTTTTGATTCGCTATACAATTGGTATCAACGAGTATGTTCTCGATTATGAGCTATCTTTGCCCTATCTTTGCCCTTAGATTATGAGCTTAGTTGGACCGGCAGGTGACCCAGAGATCAACAAGTATGTTCTCGATTAATTGGTAAAGACTTGGTTAGTGGACTACTACTGTATGAATTGCCATTAAGCAGTAAGTGGGTAAAGTCTCCATGAGCTAGGGTTTAACAAGATCACCATTGCTTTAATCTCTAAGATAGATTATAATCAGCAAATAAGGATGTTTTATGCAGATGCGTTTAATTGTGACAGAATTCTACGTGTCTAGGTTTAAGGAAGAAGTACCGCCTTAATCTTAAGAATGATATGCCGCCTCGAGATAAGTAACCATTGCATTAAATAAACAAACCAACGTTCTGTTAATTTTCTTGCGTATGTTTTAGTATCTTAAGTTGATTTTAGTCACCACCAAACCCGTGCCAGTCTCTCAGGCTAAAAACCCCCCTTATCCGTTAGATTTAGGATTAACATAGGTTTAGCATAGGTTTAACATAGAATAAAATTAACTTAGTTTAGATAACCAAAATATTAATAAATTGAAAGATTGTTTCTCGCTCTTAGTGATCGACACCCTACTTACCACGAAACTACCACCGACCGGGTACACTGGCCGTTAAAGTATTGTTTTTGGTTAAATCCGCAAAATATAAATTTGAAACTTGAAATCATAAAATTAACACCACACAACGACACATCAAGTTCTAAGAAACTTTCTAACACAGTTCTTGCTTGAGTAACCTTCATCAAGAGCTTTTATACTAGTAATAATAATATTAAATCTAACAAAAGCACAATATATAGATTCATCTTCGAAAATGACGAATTGTTCATATTATTGTACCATAAGGTCAATTTTGTTATCTTTGACTTGACCATTACCTTGATGGGTGATTAACAAAGTTTTCTAAATTTATTTTGCCGAATTACACATGAAAATTCTTTCATGTTCTTTTTCTAGGCAAATCATTATAAATAACCATTTTTGCTTCATTATTTTTCGCAAGCCTCTTTTTGAGATCATCACTTTATTTTTCAAAAGGGATAATCTCATCTTATTTGGTTTCCGGCATTTTGTTTTAAATAGGTTGAAAAACACCGGTTTAGTAATAACATTCCATTAGATCAAGATATTTTTGATTTTACAATGGTTTAGAATCTATTTTTCCTAATAAATTAAAACTATCGATTTCACAAAAAGTGGTTGGTTCTTTGCATGGATTGGCCTTCTAGGTTACTTTGTCGAAATCCATAGAATCGATCCAAGCTTTTATAATAGTCAATATGTATTTAAAAAATCTGTTGAGTCTGACCTTGGCTAATGTGATACCAATTTTGGAAAACTAGAAGGGGGGGTTGAGTAGTTTATCGGTGTAACTTAACGTTTTAAATGAACTTTGCTATGAATGGAAACATTGAGATTCGAAAATATAGTGTCAAGATTCAACACAACGATATGAACAACTAGGTATCTAATACTAGCAACTTAATCGCACAATAAACACAATAATGTAAATGAGTAAGTAAAAAGAAAAAAGGTAAGAGACATTATTTTAAGAACAATCGAAAACACTAAATACCGAGATTTTAGTGAGTTCGGCTACGAAGCTCTTCTTTAGCCCTACTTCACTCTTGAGTATCCGGACTCGGAGATTTCACTGATGCACTATGTCAACAAGCTCCCTTTATGCATAGAAAACCGTTTACACGTCGCTTACGTTGTTTTTCGACACTAAGCTTAATGTCGAGTCCTAATCTTAGCTAGAACCAATCTACCACTTCACCAATGTATTTTAAGGACTAAACTACTAACCAACACACAATTTACACATCGGATTTATACACTATCTGATTTTACACAACAACACAAGATCGAGAAAATAGATGTTTAGATCTTAGAAAAAGAGAGGAGAAATCACTAATCTACAACACTTCGTTTCTTGGCGAATACGAGAGTTCTTCTCTTGCACTTGATAGAAGAAGGAAGAAGATGAGATTAAATCACTTGAAACAAGATTAAACTATGTTTGTGATCAAGAGATTTAAAGAGAGAAATAAGGTTTTAGTGAGAGAAAGAGATCTGAAAAATTCATGCTAAGAGATTTGAAAATACTGCAGGGAATAGTGTAGTATTTATAGCCAGGACTGGGCAGCGTCTCCTGTGGACGGCCCTGACGGTCCCAGATATATCTGAGGGCCGTCCTGCCTATCAGGGGGCTGCCCCTAGGTAGACGCTCCTATTTTTTTGTCCTGTAGTGGGGAAGGTTGAAACTGGTATTAAACATTCTGTTTTAAGGGGAAAACCAGTTTCAAATTTTGATAATTAAATAAAACATTTCTTTTATAAATAAAATTATTTTGTATATTTTTATTTTTGTAAAAATACTTTTGTAAAAATGAAAAATTTAGTAGGTTAAGAAAATTATTTTTCTTGATCACTGTAATCATAGTTTTAATGAATTGTGTTTATACATACCTTAAGTGATTTACGTTGAAATAGAAAGTTACGATTAATAATGCGTAAACGTTTATTTTTATCGTAGACGTTTTTACATTTTGTCATCTTCAAAACTTAGAAGAGTCAAAAAATATAAATAACGTTTTTAGGCATTATTTGTATTAACATAATTATTGGGTATTAAAAGGTTGCAGGAAAGGGTGCAAGATCATTTTCATGTTAGGGTTTACTTACACTTTGGGTTTTTCTAAAAGGATTAATTGCATAATCAACCCTTTCGATGATTAATCTACTCCTAAATCGTTTCTCTCCTCTCTCTCTCTCTCATTCTATATATTATAAAATAGAAATGGTAATAAAAATAAATATGAAGTTTTTTTTTGAAATTGATGCATATTGTCACAAATTGACATCACTAATGACATCATTAATATGTCACTAATACCTACATGAACATGCAAAGTATTATAAACTATAAAGTCCATCATATTCATTTAACTCTGATATTAATGGAGGATGTGTTGACTTTTGACTCACAATTAAAAAATCCAAAAATTATCAAGGATACCATAAATTACAATTTGCTTTTATTCTTTCCCATAAATCAAGCCGATTCATTCAAACAAATTATTGATAAGGTTAAAAAAACAAACGATTCACTTACATTACTCAATATCTTAATTATTGCAACAGCAATTTGCATAATTAAAAGTAACATGAGCTCCTACAACCCATCTAGTTGAAAAACCTATCTACATAAATGTCAAGCAAAAACACTGAAAATATTGACAAGTCATAACTAAATATCATTTATACAAATTACATTACTCTAAAATGTACCAAATTGCAAGCAACGTTTAAATCAAGACTGGCTTTAAACCGTTAACATAATACCGCTAAACCCTAATAACATTAAAGTTTAATATCGTAAAGTGAATGTACAAATACTAAAAACAAATGTACACGTAATATGAACATCTCATTTGAAAAAAAAACTTCCTCGCAAGTCAAGAGTACAAGTCCCTTAAAAGCTACAATATACAAGGTCAAAAAACATGATCTCTAAAATAGACTTTTTACCTCTGTATCATTCTAGTTTCTGGTCTTCACACCGACTTTTTAACAAGCTTACTACACTCCAATATACTATGTGTTAAAACCTAAATATTCACTCATAAGCTCTCACACAACATTTTTACCACTCCAAACCCTAAAACCCAGAAACCAGAGCTAGTTCTAAACCATAACCGTTTCATGATTTTATCCATTGTAAACCCAAACCAATTACTCAAAAAAGATTGTATATCACTAAATAACAAAATAATCAATCACATTCCATCATCATTTCATCATTTTACGTTCAATTATTAATGCGTAATTAAAATACAAAAACCCAAATTATACCCTAACTTAAACTTTTTTTGACTCGTTTACCATGTTTCCCTGTCACCCATTTTAAACCCGAACCACCTATCAAATCTTGATTATAATCCTTAGTACAAACCTTGTGATCATTAATCCATGCTTATAACACAAATGTACTTGAATTCCAAGCTCAAAAACCCTAAACGAGCCCTAATGTACCCGTAACCTAAAACCTTTGCAATTTGACCCATTTTGAAAGTTTTCTTGCAATCAAGCACCTCAATGACAAGCACCACACTCTCCTAAGCTGCTTACAAGCACCTCTCCTAATATTCCACTTCATTCTTGGTACAAAAATTTTCCACATCACCCCTTTGTCTCTCTTTTTAGCCGCGACATCACAAGAGAGAAACAACACACCAAAGCTAGTTTCTAGCTTATGAAACTCATCACATAGCCTCTCCTCATCACCCTCTAGCCCTCATACATGTCCTCACCTGGTCACAAAGTATCCCTTAGCCTCCAAGCTCCATTCGTGTATAAATAGGGCCATAAACTCTTCATTTGAACTCATCCCCCACTTCCTCCTCTATAACCCTTAATAGCAGCAATCCTTTGCTCTAAGAAGATCCTAAGAGGTCCTAATAAGTCTCAATAACAGAAGTGAAGCAAAATAAACCAAGAAAAGAAGCCCGGGAGTCGTTATTCTAGGCGTACGAAGCTAAAAGTCCCGATTTCGACCCGTTTTCAAGCTATAAGCTCAAACCCAGGTTCTATGATCTTCATACCTGCTCCTACACTCTTATAATGTTCATATGATCCTAAATAAACTCTTGTTAAAGTTTTATAACTCAATTCATACTCATTTTCCATTTTGATCCAAAACCGTACACCCGAAACCCTAATTTTATGTTTTTCTTAAAACTAAATGTTATAATGGTTAAATATTGTTATAATCTATCCTAACATGCTTAACTAATGTTAATATAACCACTTTATCAAGTCTTGAAGGAATTTGAATTAAAAACCTACGCGTTTTCATTATAAAACCCTAATTCGACCCGTTTTGATTTCTAGCTTAACGAATTATTATTCTGAACTTTTGTAGTTAAAACCTTCATATTTTAGCTTATATTAATAAGCTATAACCTGCAAATTACTTTTCTTTTTTTTTTTCATTAATGAAAAATTCATTATTATTGGATTTGGACTAAAAACGATACATTTTTCATGCAAAAGGGTATATATCGTAACTTTCTAAAACTTATAACTAAAAGGGCTGAAAATGTCATTTTATCAAAGTTATAAATAATGGGGTCTATTATGTCACTTTCCAAAGTACAAGGTTTACTTTGTCCATCTTTTAAAACTAGAAGGACCAACTTGTTAAAAGTGAACTCCATGGGTATTTTTGCCATTTTCAATCTTTAAGGGTCTAAAATGTAAACATTTTGAATACGTATGGAAATGTGTTCACAAACTTATAAAATGTAATCTTTAATAACGCTTGAGTGCTTTATCATTTCATAGTTATTGTAACAAAACGCTTAAACCGTTTGTTTTAACTATTATATAATTAATCATCGCGATATGCTTTTAAAAATCCCTATCCGATCTATATCGTTCCACATATATAGGGAGGATTTCATAGTAAGGGGTTTACATCTGTTTTGTATTATGTTCAGACTGAGTTGTTGGGTTACGATTTAAAGTGGCCCTAGCTCCTCAAATGTTTACTGAAGACCATTGAATTTGATGGCACCGAACGGTGATACAATATTCCAAATTCTCATCACTTAACTCAAACACATTATTAAATCTCTTAGAACAAAGTTTCTAGAGTCCAATCTTCCTAAGGTATAGACATATTATCCCAGGTTATCAGTGAAGAAGCTGCTTTTCTTCAAGTTGTTAACTTTCCGCCCGAGTAGATAACGTCGTATACCATACAGACGCCATTCCCTTTGTATACTTTTGTCGTTAATGAGATCTCCTGTTAAGGTGAGTTCATTGCCTCAGCTTTTAACTTATTTACATGTTTTATAAAAAGACAGCAGAGGGGATAACTTGCTTGTTACAAACTCTTTTACATACTCGTTTATCTTATAACAATGTGATTACTTTTCAAAGACTTAGTGAGTTCATAGCCTTGATTATTACTTATTTTACCTGTTTTATAAACCCGCGAGGGGGATACATGCTTGTTACAAACTCTTTACATACTCGTTTATCTTATAACAATGTGATTACTTTTCAAAGACTTAGTGAAGTTCATAGCCTCGCTTTTACTTATTCTTACACGTTTTATTAAACCCGCGAGGGGGATACATGCTTGTTACAAACTCTTTTATATACTCGTTCTTTATTATAACAATGTGATTTACCTTTTCAAAGACTTAGTGAGTTCATAGCCTCGCTTTTTAATCTCTTTAATGTTTTATAAACCCGCGAGGGGGTTACAAACTCTTTTACATACTCGTTTATCTTATAACAATGTGATTACTTTTCAAAGACTTAATGAGTTCATAACCTCACATTTCAATCTTTTGAATACTTTATAAACCCGTATAAATCATGAATGCAAGTGTTTTCTGTATGCTATCCAGACATATTATTGCCTAAGTAGCTTCTAGTGCCATTATTTCCATATCATGAACCATTAATCACTTACGAGTGAGTGCGAATATTGTAAATAGATCTATTGGGGGTGATGACTTTCATTTGTATACCCATTCATAGGGTAGCAAAACGCACTATATTTGACCTTATAGGTAACCTTGGCAAGTTACCTTTTCTACAGGGACATTTGTTCCTCAACCAATGTCACTACGGTGATTTTCCCTGTTAATGTATTGGTGTTATGAGCTTAGATGCAATACAAATTTTCCCCATGATAATTGTCCCTGCAATGACAATATTTCCATTATAACTTGTATTCAACTATTACATTTCAAACCTATGAATTTCACTCAACCTTTGTGTTGACCCTTTTTATGCATGTTTATC
>BQNB010061073.1:21712-36657 GCA_026074375.1 Tanacetum coccineum | reverse complement strand
CTATTTATTGTGGTTCTTTGATTTGTATACACTAAACAAGGCTTTGAAAAGGTTTCTAGTTTTCTTGGAGTATACTTCCATATCTTTTGTGCTTCGCCTCTGTGGATACACGGACTGAGATCTCCTAGCTTCCGGTGGTTGCTGTAATCACGCAGGAAGGTAAAACATGCAGTGTTAACACACGGTATATGCAGGTTGAGTGAATCACCCTCATTATATTGATACTTGAATTATAGCATATGAAAATTGTTGGCTTACTTGCTGTCTGCTACCAGACAAGTTTGGACTAATGGATCGATGAACAGATGATGCAGAAAGTTTAACCGAAAAGCTTGGACAAGTGGGTTGGTTTACAGAAGACACTGAGCGCCTAACCGGGAAGCGTAGCGGGGAAGTTGATCGTGATCGTTTTTCTGGTTTTCAGGTAGACAAAATTAGTACATGAAGCAGAAAATGGCACTAGTGTTATTAAATGGAAACAACTCTATAACTGCTAACCTAGCTTTTTGTGTGACGCATCCTTTGTAAATGAAAAAGCAATTAGGCCTGATGGGAACTCAGTAGAAGGTTGTCCGCAATTCCCTTTTCTGCACAAGTCATTTATACAATGAACTTTTCTTGCAGGAGCTCCAACAGAGGTAACTAATAACAACTTATATCATTAGTATTTAGTAATATCTGTTACCTAAAACTTGACTGCACCAATCCTTTTTCTGCTTTAACAAATTCTGAAATGCAACCCTCTATAGCAAAAATTGAGAATTTTGTGCTCAGTACTTGGAATGCATATAATCATGTGGTGATAATATAACTAGTGCAATAACACAAAGGATTAACTGCATAAAAAGGTAACCAACTTTGATAAAAATTCTACTTTAGGTAACCAACTTCTTCGCCAAAAACCACATAAGTATTACTGTACTATTTTTGTTTTGAGTTCAAAAGTTTCAGTTTTATAAAAAGTTTGCCTCGGTTACCGGTCAATAAGATGACGTATCGATAACTTGACCATGTTGTCTCTTTCTGATGTAGCGTCTAGAAACGGGTTAACTTAGAACATCATCTTTAGCGGAATTTTTTGAATTTTTTTTAGTTACTTCTTCTCTATAGGATCTTTTTGCACTTAAAAGTTAAAACTAACCGCCCGTTTACTTAATAAACAAAAGCTAAGTAAAAAACCCAGTAGATCGATGAGCAATTTTTAGAGCAGTTATAGAACATTGTATCTAGCAGAGAAAAACATAAATGACCTTGGAGAGGGTATTGCTTATGATACTTTGGTGTGTGCATCATCACTGATTGTTGCGTTAGCCCACTATGGTTAACATATGCTTGGCATGTTTGTATCCTCTGCAAAAATCACACACATAGGCACAGATAATACAGATTCGAAGATGAAAACAGACATTTCTTCCTAGTAAGGTATGTAGTTACTAGAGGTGGATATATGGGCAGCTTGGGTGCGTTGGGTAAAGGTTCAACGGGTCGGTTTAAAATTAGGCATTTTCTCGTACTGGTCCACACCAGCCGGGTTGACACGTAAGCTATGTTTTGTCCAATCTTTACATATCTTCAATTAATGGTTAATGTGCTACTTATGGTGCTGTTTCAACATTTTACAATAAACTATTTCTTTGGATAAAACAAATTAGGAGGTTTAGTGCATTAAATTAAATTTTGTACAAAATAACCCGTCTGACTTGTTCCCTTTTAGAATACTTTTTTATTTGACCCGTTTTGAGATAACATGAACTCAAATGGTCCCATTTATAAGTAGATAGGTCATATTTGAAACCACTAATACTTATTTTCCCTACACTAAAGAATCAACATTAACTAATTACCTGTTCAATGCATAAGACTCGAAGCTTGGTTCTGGAGACTTCATTTACATTTTCATCTAAGAACTTGCTGACTTTGTACGTCACAGAGCCCAAATGGTCAATGGTTTTAATAAGAGATTTGGAGATGTAGTTCTTTAAGCTTTCTAACAACCTATAAACGTTTAAAAACAGAAGCTGATCAAGTATAACAAAGCATACTAAAAGTAGAGGATATCACATTGAAGCACATGTAGCACTTACATTTCTTTCTCGTCATTCTTGTAATATGAATCTTCAAAATGCTCTGCAGCCGAGTACAATTGTTCTTTCACATCTCTTAATTCCTATCAAGTTTTTGTCGCTTCATTAGACATTTTTTGGTCATCATTGCAGAAATTAATAACTTATTATAAACTGGATACTAAGCTCGAGTTCGTAGTCTTCAATGTGTGTGTAACAAACCTAAAAACGAGACATTATATAACACAACCATTGTATTATAACCAATCAAAACAAAGAGTTTGTCATGTATGACAGATTTGATTTGTTTCTATGCTATCTTAACAACTACAATGTGGTAAAAGCTGTATAACTGTTTAGGATGCGAGAGAGACCTTGAGTCCATCCGCAAAGAGCAAGCTATGCTTCAAGAGAAGTTCATCGTAGTTAGAAGATGGACGAAGTTCATTTACACGAGATGATGCATTCTTAATCTCCATTATAGCATAAACAAACCAAAACTATCTTCACTGCATAAACACCAAAAACACCCAAACTTTGAGTTTGTGACTTGGGCAGGTAAATGTACGTAGGACTTTGTCAAGAAAAGGTTTGTGGGGGTTGGAAAGATCTTAAGGATGGTTTTGGAGGCAATTATCACATTTGCTGTCCAACATATATAACCACTCCACTTTCTAGGCTAATTATTAGATTATCTCGGCATTATTCTAATTAGATGTATAATTCAAGTTACCCCACAATGGGCTTTATGCGTTTTTTTGGGCATGGGATTCCCTAAATCGTAGTGGCAAATGTGGTAACATGTAAAAAAAGGGGTTAGATTGGGTTAACCCGCAACACCGTTTGTCCATATTGTCGAATTTATGAAGTAAAATTTCAGAATTTGTTATCAAAACATGACCTGTAGCTTTTTTCTTTTAAGAAAATGGTTTCGGAGATTTTAAACACTATGTGCTGATTTATTTACTTCACTAGCCTCTTTTTTTTTTCTTTCTAAATTTGTCTCTCTGTTATCAATAAAACTTATAACAACATATTTTTAAATCAATGTGTTGATATTGCAACGTCCAACAGAAATCATCGCTCTCATGACCATACATTCACACACATCCAAACATGTGTACATGATTAATGTTTTAGTGGTAGAGTTCGTTGTAGTATTGCTTCTTGAGGAAGATAGTTTTCCAATGATGACGAGTTAGAGTAAAACCCTTATTTTGTAGAACATAATGACATGTAGAGTAATAATGATGAATTAACTTGTAAATCATGCAGTGTAAGTTGTAGCTTGGTCTCAGTTTTGTCATCACTCTCAACTAACTGGATACCATCATCTAAATTTTTTGCCTTTATTAGTCTCCTAGATTTATGGCTTAATGCTTATTTTAGTTGACTTAATTGTACCAAAATCTAAAAGAAGTTATTTATTGACCCTATAATTGTGACCTTCTGGGGCCTAAGTGAGACACATGTTCGTTATAGTCTGTACAACACAACGATGACGTGATTGATGATAACTTTTGGTGGTTGTTCGTTCATGTAGTTTGCATGTTAGAGTATCTTTAGGGTGGAAATGATCTCTAAACTTGAGATTCACTATTTTACGTAGAAATATAGCATTTGAAAGGACGATCGTCCATTTGTTGATCACAAAATGACAAGTTGGAGTTCTTAGTTTGGTATTGTGTTGCCATATATTTGCAGTTAACGCTGGCTGGCTGGTCACAAAAGTCATCAGTGGTTTGCTAAATAAACCAGAACATGATTTTGATTGGTCTGACCAAGATCAACATCGTTTGATTTGTAAAATATTCAAGTCTACTCTAGGCAATTGATTGGCTACGAATTTATGTCCCAAATTGGCTTAGTCCCGCCCTTAATACCCCCATCTCATACTCACTGTCACCTCGAGTTTATGTCATCTACAGGTTCATCAATGTGGCGTTGTGATTACAATAGTAGGGCTGTTCAGTATTTAGTTTTTGCTCCTAAGTTTACTACCATACCGAAATATACTATATATGTGTGCATCTTTTTTAGTTAAAGTACATAATAATATTATAGTAACTATTTGAGAAAGTGTGTGTAGACAGACATGTAGCCTCATTTTCTTGCATAATTTGGTGCGTGCAAAAGAGGGAAGATATTGTATTAATAGACTAATCTATGGAGTCATAATTACAACACCAACTGATTCCATCATAAAAAAGGACCACATTGAACCACCTCCAATGTCTTTGCGTTCTAGTTTAGATTTTTTTTTATCATATTTATTTAGATTATGCATTTGCAAAATAGTTGCTACATGTGATTGAGAACATATGATAAAGCTTGAAGGGACCAATGATCGAGCTACTACACAAACATATCGAGTAGTACATTTCACATACGGTATCGACTAAAAGTCTAAAACGATAAAGCATAGTATTGCGCTTCGATAAAATTATCTACAAATATGGCGATATATATCGATCATGCTAAACATAAGTATTTCATGGGATTTATAACTAATTACTTGACGTATAAGTGTATAACTTATAGTACAAGTGAAGCTCCACATAAAATGGATGCCAAACATGTCGAAACAATGATGGTCTTGATTGGCATTCTTCCTTTGTCGCTCCTTAGTACCATGGCTTCATAAATTGGCCAACTATTCAATACCCCGAAACCAGCTAAAAACAATTGCACAAACAATTTATCAAAATTCGAGAGGTTCAATGTCTGTATCATTCCAGTTATCAACGTGAATAAGTTGACGATGGATGCAGTTGTTAAGGGTACAAACATTGACGAATGAACCCCAAATTCCATAAGACCTTGATCGTATCTCTTGCTTTGTTCATCATCTTGCACTTTGCTTGTCACATTGAACCCTTGTGTAGTGATTCCTAAGTGTTTGACAATGTACTCGACGAGTCCAAACAAATAGGGTGAGAGTCCCCTTATTAACCATATTCTTTGATCGTTCCACCATCTTTTATACGTGCTATCGAATAGAATGAAGTCATATAAATCTTGACCATATGCTCCAAGAAATAGAAAGACATACAACAAGAACCATGGATCTGTCACCTACAAACAACGGTGAACTCAGTGTGTTTGGCAAAAATCCAATTTTCATAAATTTTGAAAGAAAAATCAAGTTACCTTAGGGAAGATGTATAATCCATTCAAAAGGGCTATTTGAGGGACGAAGGAGTATATTGTGATGGGAATTGACCAGATAGGCCAAAAAGCATAGTGTGTGTAACATAAGCTCATGATACAGCCCATGCATCGCGCTCCAAAGCTTACCGGTGTATATTTTGAGAAAGCAACCTCAAGGAGTCCAATAGCCCATCTCTTTGTTTGACTAACCGCGTCGACGATGGAGATTGGAACATCACCCAAAAAGGCCGGCCTACTCGGGTGGCAAAAGATAGACTTCCATCCTTCACATTGCAGTCGATATCCAGTGAAATAGTCCTCCACAAGCGACCCATAACGAAATCCAATCTACATATAACAAAAAGAAGCTGAGAAACTTGTGTTTATAATCAACAAAATGAGGTTTTCGGGCTAGGCCTTACATGGAATCCCCACTTGGTGTTGTTTTCATAGTTGCACCCAGCCACATGGTGAGCCAATTCAATAACTGGCCGTGTCGTAATGGGCTTCTCCACCACATGGTCCGGTCTAAGTTCTTTTATTTCTGGTGGCACCATCAACGTGGGGCCACCAAAGAAAACTCGACGGACAAAGAAACATCCACTTCCAACGTAATTAGGACCTAGAAAGCCGTCCATCCCAACCGCGTTGGCTACAAATAAACGCAAGAACTCACCTCCATAAATGTCATCTTTGTTTAGCCCGTGATAACGTTGAGGGAACTGAACATATCCTAATGTTGGTCGAACTAACGGATCAGAAATATAGCACAACGCCTTCTTAGGTGTTTGAGGATCATTAGAATACATGTCGCAATCTTGAGTAAGGATTACCGGGGCATTCGTCATAACACCCGATACACGAAGCTTCAGAAAAAAAAAAACAATAATAACTATATCCTTAGTTTGAATAACAAAATCCATGTAAGCAACTAATTTTAAGTATGATTAACTCATTAATATTTTATCATTAGCGAGCTCCATTTTTAGTGAAGCATTCAATGATTTAAACTTGCACATAATAGATTAAAGAACCTTTATATTTTAAGTTATCTCTACTACATATAAAGCATAAATATTTTTAGGATAAAGGTCATTTATTACCAACTTACTTTCTCATTTGTACCGTAATGACCAACTTACTTTTTTTCGTACTCATTACACCCATGTACATTCAAATTTTGTTCGATATCACCAATATGACCATAAAATGACTATATTACCCTTGTCTCCTTAAACATATTTACAATCATAATTTTTTTAAATCTTAATTTTTTAAAAAGTACTTTAACAAGTACTTTAGCAAATTTAAATTTTTTTACCAAACTTAAAAAAAAAAACTTATAAAATATTTTTTTACGTTATTTTTAGTAAAAAATTGAAAATTTTCTTACAAAAATTTTAATTTCGAACTTTTCAAAATCTTATTTTTTTTAAAAATTTTAAATTTATTCATACTTTTTTTTCAAAAAAAAAGGTTAATTTTTTTCTACGAAAAAATTTAGATTTTTTTAAAAGTTAAGAAAAAAATAAAAAAGTAAAAAAGTAAAAATAATTTTTTGTTAAATTTAAAAAGTACGAAAAAAATTAAATTTATTTAAAAAATTAAGATTTTATGAAGTACGTAATTTTTATAAAAATAAGTAATTTTTTTAAAGTACGAATTTTTTTTAAAAATAAGTAATTTTTTTAAAGTACGAAATTTTTTAATAAATTCGTATTTTTAAAAAAATTATGATTTATAAAAATTACTTTTAAAAAAAAAAAAAATTGGTAAAGTGCTTGTTAAAGTACTTTTTTAAAAATTAAGATTTAAAAAAATTATGATTGTAAATATGTTAAAGAAGACAAGGGTAATATAGTCATTTTGTGGTTATATTGGTGATATCGAACCAAATTTAAATGTACATTGATGTAATGAGTACGAAAAAAAATAAGTTGGTCATTACGATACAAATGAGAAAGTATGTTGGTAATAAAAGGCCTTTACCCATATTTTTACTTAAAACTTACAATACAAAATTTAAAAATAAGTATTGTTTAATCCTCAAAATATTTTTTTAAACCCATAAATTTTCAGATAAAAATTCAAAGGAAATTGCCTTAATTAAGCAGTCGCCTTAACAATTCTTACCCCAAAGTATAAAAAAAATGCATGACAACTTTTTTAATGTAGCTTCTACAAGAATTTTTTGTTTTTTTTTCATTTAATACCAAGACAAATACAATTTCTAAAAATTAATCCACAAACTCTATTATATAAGACATCTTATTACAACTTCTTTTTGTTATTCCGTTAATTGATAATTAATGAAAACGAATAACTGAAATATCGCGGTTATAATCTTTTTGTCGTTATAAAATATCGTTGTTATGCATGAGTACTCGTTTAATTTACTCAAATAAATCACCGTAAAAACATTTTGAGTTTTCTATCTAGATGTTGGTCCAATAGAAGCTTGTGACCAAATTAAAACAAGTTATATAAAAGGTACTGGAATATTACCAAAGTATTGAGAGCACCAGCCTTGAAATGGTGTGGAGAATTTTTGTTTTTTTCTCGCGATACATACACAAGATTTGGCATAGATTGTCCCTTGCTGTCTTTTTCCTTACCACTCTCTGTCAAGACCTATCACCAAAATATATATACAATTCGAATTATTACGCAACTTTTGGAACCACATAAATTGTTTATCGGTCCCAACCACGTAACGTTTGTTTCCACAAAGATATTTTGTGACAAAAGTAAACATGCGAACATGTACCACAAATATATACTAGTTTTTTTAAAACGGCAACTTTAAGAACACCATGCACGGTTTGATGTCGTCGTGTGATGTCGTGGAAAAAGTGATGTCACATCAACATTTTTCTCATAACATCATAATCCATCACAATACCAAAAACACATCTTCTTTCTATAATATCATCATATGGTG
The DNA here is from genome assembly GCA_026074375.1 of Tanacetum coccineum. NCBI lineage: Eukaryota > Viridiplantae > Streptophyta > Magnoliopsida > Asterales > Asteraceae > Tanacetum > Tanacetum coccineum. The sequence continues at coordinate 28,503 of BQNB010061073.1, read as the reverse complement.
TCGTGATGCACCCCTGGACCTTACGGTTTTATTTTATTTTTCATTTATTCAAATAAAAAACGTATTACACTAAAATTCAAATTCTATTAATAAAAATAAAAACACTCAAAAGAGCTAAAAAGAAGATAAAAAAACACTTAAACGGGTTAAAAAAAGACGTAAAAACACTCAAAAATACGCATCTCCTTCTACACAAATGTTTTCAAACTATAAGCACAAGACCAACCTAAAATACAATCAAAACGTAAGCACAAAACCAACCCAATCATACCTTCCTATGTCCAAATACAATTAAAACCAACCTAAAATACAATCAAAACATAAGCACACAACCAACCCAATCATACCTTCCACGTCTAAATAGAGAAAGAAAAATAAAACAAAACCAAAATACGGGACCGTTTGGGCAGGCAGGGACGGAGCCAGACCCGGAAACGCCACCTCCAGTGTGGCCTTAGCGTTGTCTGGTCACGTTTTGAGGACGACGCCACCTCAAAACGCATTGTACCCGATGCTCTAACCATCTCATAATATTAGTACCACAAACAATCTCATATGTCGTAAGCTGGATTTGAACATGTGATACTTATTGGATCAGAAGCCCTTTGATCCAAAAAAGTTAAGAAATAATTGGTGTCTTTAAACGTGTGTGATTTTTTATTTGCGGGACTCATTTTCGTTATACTTAATTTAGACATGTATTTAGGTTACTTTGGACTTTAGATCAAATGAGAAGAATTTTAAAATGAGAAGGATGAAAACATAAGCACAAAACCAACCCAATCATACCTTCCCACGTCCAAATAAGAGAAAGAAAAATAAATAAAACAAAAACAAAATACGAGACCGTTTGAGTTGGCGGGAACGACGCCAGACCCGAAAACGCCACCTCCAATGTGGACTTAGAGTTGTCTAGTCACGTTTTGAGGACGATGCCACCTCAAAACGCATCGTACCGGATGCTCTAACCATCTCATAATATTTGTACCACAAACAATCTCATATGTCGTAAGCTGGATTTGAACATGTGATACTTATTGGATCAGAATCCCTTTGATCCAAAAAAGTTAAGAAATAAATGGTGTCTTTAAACGTGTGTGATTTTTTATTTGCGGGACTAATTTTCGTTATACTTAATTTAGACATGTATTTAGTTTACTTTGGACTTTAGATCAAATGAAAAGAATTTTAAAATGAGAAGGATGAAAAATGATTATAACCACACATTAGATCCATCAATTAGAATTAAATGCATCCTTAATTTAGATGCATCATATTTATTTTCTAGCAAAAAATTATGTGCATATACATATATTAGATATTTTTAAATGCATTTCATCAAGTTAGATGAATTATATATATATTTTTTCGTCTCCTACGAGTCAAATTTGTAGCTAACTACTTTCGTCGTTTTCATCTGAAAATCACTTTCAAAACTAAGGCTGATCACGATCCAAAACCCAGACTGGATCGAAAAAACCGGACCTGGCCGAGACCGATTTAGCCAAAAACCCTAGACCGAGGAGTGGACTCAATGTGATCGGTCCGGTCCGGTCCGACCCAGTCCGGTTCTTCAATCGGCCTGGTCCAAGAAGGCATAATGGTTTGTTGTATGTAAGACCGGGCCTGACGGAAGACCGAGGTAAAGTGTGGACCGAGGTACGGACTGAAATATGTTCGGTCTAGTCCGTGGTCCGTTATGCTCAGCCCTATTAAGTGTGATTATAATATTTTCTCATTTTTCTTATTTTAAGTTTTTTTCTTAACAGATCCCTACCTGTCTACTTAGATCTATTTGTATAGCATTATATGGATTGATTAGAGGGCTAATTCTATTTTTGCCCTATGGAACAAATGTGACGGTTATACTTGCCTCTCAAAAAAATGTGTTCTTCAAATGCTTCAAGGCGACTTGGGCGACTTCACCAAAATTTGACAAGTGTTCCAAGTCTCCCGGTATTTGCATGCACACTTGTCAAAATTTTGATGAAGTCGCCTAAATCGCTTAGGTCGTTCATGTCGCCTAAAAACATTTGAGAAACACACTTTTTTTTGGCAAGTATCACCGGACATTTTTGTCCCATAGAGAAAAATAGAATTTTCCCTTGATAAGATGTCACCTCGGATCGACTTTCATATCATAACTACTAGGATGTCTACCTGAACCAATAATTCAGATTAATCTACGTTCTTATTGGTTCTTATTAAGAAAAGAAATATGTACCTCAATAATTGCAGGATGGTTTGAACGAGTAAACCCTGAAGTTCGATACTTGTTGAATGTATGTTCTCTTTGTTCATCGCTAATGTACTCGGGGTATACTTCACCTCTTTCCATAACGTTCTCGACTTTTATCTTCATGACATCATATATTTCCTGCGACAACAAAATACGAACATCATCAACTACTGGCCGACGAGCCATATACGGAGGTGTGCGAGGTGTGCTACTGCACATGGCCTCAAATTTTAAAGGCTTCAAAATCTATGTCATGTTATATATTTACCGTTGTGCAATCTTATGTTGTAAATATTTGTTAAAACTTAAGACAAATCATCAAAACACAATGATTTTGGTTTTCATAGTTGATATAGTATAATTTGGCCATCGTATTTAATTATCGTATAAGCTTTCGCACATGGCCTCTGTTTGCTTAGCTACGACAATGATCAACTATCGTCAGACAATCTGTGGTGTCAAATTTCTCTAGCTAGTTGCAGAAAATGGACCTACCCGCGAGTAAAAGGACCATATCCACTTGCCCTAGTTGTAGAAAATGTCAAATTTCTCTGTAGTTTCATTATCTTAATTTTTACGTACAATACAAATAAATAAACAAAAATACGTATATATACATGAATGGAAAATCTTATGCTCTTAGAATTAATTGATTTATTATCTATACACTTATACATACACGTACATATATAGAAAAAGGAGGGGATATGATGTCTACGACCCCATAATGAAATTATTTGTGTGCAAAAAAAAATTACAAGTGATAAATAGTATACATGTTGTGTAGTCAACAGTGGCGGAGCCAGGAAATTATAATGTGGGGGGGCAAATTTTTTTTTACATCACGAGATTGTTAGAGAAAAAGGGCAAAAATAAATATCTCAAGTTACGAAACCATCTTATGTTGCGTAAAAGTTGCAACAAAATGGCATGCTTTATTACGTAAATGAGCAATTTATCCAATGCTAAAAGAAAACTACAACGTATACAAATTATTTATCCGAATAAGCATGGTACTTAAGAAACGGTTTATATTTATCGAAAGAAAAGCTAGATATCTAACTTGACAAAAACATAAAAGTTACAAACAATATCATCGGATGTCGACGAATGACGAAGATGAGATTCTTTTCGTAGTATCCGTGTATATTTGTGATCAAATAATACAAGTGACAAAATTCACAATAGTTTTACACTATCACATCATAACTAGACACTTATTAATAATTCACACCATGTAACCAAATTGTGATTTAGTATGGAAAAAACAAACCAGAACCACAACTCTAAAGAAAGGGTAATAAATAACCATCTCCTCACACTCCCACGTTGACTATACAACCAATTGTCTTTTAAGTAGTAAAATATTTATTTCTTTTCCTCCTCCCCTAGACTAGGTTGTCACAAAACCGGGGTTTTTTGCCCATAACCGGTTAAGCTCTCCGTTACTAAACCGGTTTTTGGTCAAACCCGGTCAACCCGGTTAGTACAAAAACCGGTTTCGGTTTCGGTTGGACTTTCAAACCCGAGAAACCCCAACCGGTACTAACCGGTTGGGACCGGTTAGTAACCGGTTACGGTTAGAAAAACTAGTTAGTAACCGGTTTTTATTTTAAGAAAGGAAAGTGTTGCTATTTGAATGTTTGATAATGAATCATGTTGTTATGAATTCAATTTTCATTTAATACTGGCCAGGGTGTTTTGTAATAGCCCATATGGTGATTTAACACAAGATATTGAAGCCACTGATTCAAATTGTATATTACTCCGCACAACTTATATTGTGCAGGTGATTGCCTGCTTTCTTTTTACAGTAAGCATCCAACGTTTCAAAATATTAACCGGTTACTAACCGGTTATAACCCAACCGGTTACCCAACCGACCCGGTTAGTAACCGGTTACCCAACCGGAAAACGTTTAAATTCTATAACCGGTTAGTAACCGCGGTTATTCCCTAACCGAACCCGTTAGGGTCAATAACCGGTGTTGACCGGTTTCGGTTTTGAGTTTTTTTTTCGGTTCGGGTTTTCGTTTTTTTTGCCCACCTCTACTCCTAGCACAAGTTCCTATACACCCATCTTCCCCATATCTCTCTTTCTCATTTTCTTAAAACCTTGAGATTTACAGAGGGCACAATCAGTTTTATATGGAGGGCAACACCGTTAAAATCTCAAAAAAACATAAATATTACTCTCGAAAAATAGGACTACTAAGGAAGTGTTGGGGGCAAGTGCCCTCACTACTTTGCATGTGGCTCCGCCCCTGGTAGTCAATGTTGCTAATTCCGTTGTTCAAGTGCCTGTTTGTTTTTTCAGATGTTTTACCTCTTATATGCAAAATCATGTTTGCAGCGCGGATGTTCTATTATTTGTTATTGTGATGGCTCAAAGTGTGAGAAGAAAGAAAGATTAGAAGTAGAAAGAAGTGATTGTTATCACATATGTCTTTATAAAACATACAACCTAGCTTCTTGTTAATCTTGATAAGAAGATCTTCGTCGCTAAAAACCAACTTGTGTATATGGTTTCTATAAAAACACTCATGCAAAATATCATGCAAACCACTACAACTCATTAACACGTATTGAGCAAAAAAACATGTCAATATTACCTTAATCTCTTCACTATCAAACTCATCCTGTCCATGGTTGTGGGAGCTAAAATAAGCTTCGGGACATCTATCAACAATATTATTATCCCTACAAAAAGGTAACCAAATCTTTGCGAACTTCGCAGCTTCAATAAAAGCAAAAAGTGTCAAGTTAGAACCACCGTCATCCGACACATAAACCGACAGTTTCTCTGGAGGATAATCATATGCCATCAATGACAAAGCAGTATTGACAACGTTCATAGGTGGTTCTTTATACGGATCAGCCGTACATATAAATATATCAATGCTAGGGTAATCTTTTTTTCTTAGGGTTTTTTCAAGGTTTTCGGGGTAGACTTGACGCATGATAGGACGAAGGCGAAAGGAGATGGTGGTGGCCCACATGAAGGCTAAGATTATGTCAGAGATAAGGAGGGTGGTGGTGGTGATGACTGAGATTATGGTGGTGGAGTGGTGGATGAGTGTTAAGATATGGTGGTAGATAAGGGTGAAAATGGCACAAGTGTAAATGATTGCAAATATTCGGTTAAAGGTTGTGCATGGCATGTGCTTGTATGTGTGAAGAGGTTCTCCCATTTTTTTCTCTTAGGTTTGGAGATATTGCTTGTGGTTTGTCTCTATTTATAAGCCTCTTGCCAAACCCTATGTTGCCACATAGTTTTAATTAGTGCCGTAGCTGAGATTTCAAAAGTCCTGTGAATTTTTTTTATGTCCGTAACTGAATATAACGGTCAAGATATATCATATTAAGTATTGAAAAAGAAACGTAGTGTTTTAACAATCCAACTTTAGTTTTAACAAATAAAAAAAACATATATCATTAACATTATTTTCGGAAGTAAATTTTGAGGCCCCGAATATACAAAGAGGTATGTATTTTGAAGCTTCTAAAACATTGAGGCCCTGGGCGATTACACACCTCACATACGGCTCTGGTTTTGATGTTTATTGAATGGTTAAAGGGTTAGTTTTTTCTTGTTCAGGTTATACAGGAAGAGTGAGTCTTTCACTCAAATTTACGCGGTGTAATTGTGATATCCTCGTGGTCGTTTCTAAATCCTTGTGAGTTGCGATGGCACCCTTAGGTTGATATGTTTACCTTATAAGAATTAAATCTAGTTAGATATCAGGATGTCTGATCATTATGCCACTTTGATATCGGTTGTTTTCAATATTTACAGTTGAGTAAGAAAAACACTTTTTGAATGCAAGTTTGATTGATATTTTAGTTTGCAAGGTAACTCGACTCGATATAAGTTATTTTTTTTCTATGCAGTATGTAAGCTAGTGCCAATATATATACATGTGTAATTACGATTAATTAGGTCTGTAAACGAGTTCACGTTGTACTTTGTTATCCGAATTGAACACAACACAAGTTGGAGTTCATTCGAGTTTTGCTTCACTGATCATGGTTTTTTCAAATGAAGTTTGAGCTTAACGTAAGTTCTTCAAATCCAGTTTTAGCTCAATTTAACTCGTCTGTAATCCTAGTTAACTTGACTCTCAATCAGGGATGAAGCCAAAAAGTTATGATCGAAAGAGCTTACTTTAATTTTTTTGATTCTATACTACAAATTACCCCTCCGTAGTTAGCCTCAACATTATCATATTCGCTTTATGTTTACCCAAATAATAATTGAAAAACTACTCCAATATTTCTCGCTTCAATCTATCTCTTGTCCATTAAAATTCAATATAATAAGACGACGGTAAAAAACCGTAAACTAGAGTAAAGTTACACTGACTTGTCGTAAAGCGTTTAGCTTATTAATATTTCTATATATATAATTACGCTTAAGCAGTTAAGCTCGTCATTAGTTTATTCTTTATTTTCTAAGGCTTAGATAATCACTTCGTTACGTGGAAAATTTCTCAACCACATTCATGTACGTAACTTTTAGCAAAAAACGTTAATTAATAAATAGAGTAAACTGT
>BQNB010061073.1:0-19544 GCA_026074375.1 Tanacetum coccineum | reverse complement strand
AGAGGACCCCCTCGAGACAGACGTCGATCTAGGAGCACGAGGAGATGAAGGGAAAGCGAATCTCCACCATCTCGCAGATCTGAAAGCAGCACTAGTGACACGAGCCATTGGAAGTCAAGAGATAAAAGGCGTAAGACGCTGGAGGAAGACTTGGCCGTACCTTGGAGCTGCGAGGATGTAGATCCGTTTACACCTCGAATTCGCAACTTTAGAAGCTCGAGGAAAACGCGAATGCCTAACAACGTGAAAACATATGATGGAACTGGAGATCCAGAAGACCACTTAAAGGTCTTCCAAGCCTCGGCCCAAGTGGAATGATGGGCAATGCCTACGTGGTGCCATATGTTCAATTCCTCCGGAAAGCATCGATAGTTACAAGGATCTAAAAGCAGCTTTCCTCGCGTACTTTATGCAACAGAAGAAGCATGTGAAGGACCCAATGGAAATTCACAACATTAAGCAGAAAGATGAAGAGACGATTGAGGAATTCATGAAGCATTTCAAAGTTAAAACTGGACGTATGAAATCTCTGGATTCATGCATGAAGTCAATAACCCCGAGCTGACGAAACGTCTCAATGAACACGTCCCAAAGACTCTGGAGGAGATGATGACTACGAACACGGCTTTTATACGGGGAGAAACCGCAGCCGCGTCAAAAAAGAAAGTTCACACCCCTTGGAAGCCGCAGGACCAGCCCAAGCGGCACAACTCTGAGCGAAGGTCCGACTTCCGAAACCAACCAAGGGATGGACGGGGACTAAGCAAGTTCACCCCCTGAATAGAACGCCAAAAGAAATCTTCGCCGCTGAGTCGGAGAAGTTTAAACCACCACCTCCCATGGTGACTCCGGTAGACAAAAGAAGCAGCAACAAATTCTGTGAGTTTCACAACGACAAAGGACACAGTACGGATGAATGCATGCAGCTAAAGAAGCAAATCGAGGAATTGGTAAAGGCGGGTAAACTCTCACACTTTATCAAAGAAATCAGGGAAGACAGAGATAAACTGAAGAACAGGAAAAAGGAGGCCCCAGCTAAAGAGAAAGCGGCGGCCATCTATATGATACAGCCGTGGCATAGAGTGACTCGACAGAAGGTGACGTTGAGTTTTGCTCAGAAAAACGAGATCACGTTTCCCCCGTTGTCTGCCAACAAGGGAACAGAAGGTCCATTGGTCATAGAGGCAGAAATCGGAGGACACGCGGTTCACCGCATGTATGTGGACGGGGGCTCCTCGATGGAAATTCTTTATGAACATTGCTTCAACCGGCTCCGGCCAGAGATTAAGAGTCAAATGGTTCCTGCCACCACATCCCTAACCGGCTTCAGCGGGGAAACTATATGGCCGCTGGGGCAATTAAGGCTGTTGGTAACCATAGGAGATGCAGAGCACTTCACAAAAGCGTGGATGAATTTTATGATAGTAAGGTCACCATCGCCATACAACGGCATCATTGGGAGGCCTGGGATCAGAGAAATCCAAGCGGTACCATCCACGGCTCATGGAATGCTCAAGTTCCCAGTAGATGGTGGAGTAGTGACTATCCGTAGCACTATCCTGATGCCAAACGAGTGCGCTACCATCACGGCAACTTCAAAAGACTCCATGAAAAAGATTGAAGGCAGCCAGGAAAATGTGAAGGTAGCAATACATCATGACTTTCCGGACCAAGAGGTAGCTCTGGGAGGAACGCTATCCATTGAAGGACGGACGACACTATGCGCGCTCCTGAAGAGGAATCTAGATATATTTGCATGGCAGCCGTCCGACATGACAGGGGTACCACGACAGACAGCCGAACACAGACTCAATATCCGGGACGGATATCCTCCGGTCCGAAAAAAAAGAGGGGCCAGGCTCTAGAACGAGCCAAGGCCATCCAGACAGAGGTACAGAAAGCACGACGGCAGTCATGGTAAAAAAGCACGACGGCAGCTGGAGAATGTGCGTAGACTTCACGAATCTAAACAAGGCCTGCCCACAGGATTGTTACCCACTCCCGGAGATTGATTGGAAGGTCGAATCCCTCTGCGGTTATCCTTTCAAGTGCTTCTTGGACGCATACAAGGGTTATCATCAGATACAAATGGCGGAAGAGGATGAAGAGAAAACGGCCTTCCATACCCCTCATGGAGTTTATTGCTACACAAAAATGCCGTTCGGTCTCAAGAACGCTGGAGCCACGTATCAGCGGCTGGTAGACAAGGCATTTGAAAAGCAGGTGGGCCAGAATCTGGAAGTATACGTTGACGACCTGGTTATCAAAAGTCATACAGAAGCAGAGCTTCTAAGAGATATTGAAGAAACATTCCGTACGTTACGAAAGATCAATATGAAACTTAATCCGAAAAAATGTACGTTCGGAGCAGTTGAAGGGATGTTCCTAGGATATATGATTGGCCCGGAAGGCATAAAACCGTGCCCAGAGAAGATAGAATCTTTGTTGCAACTTCCATACCCACGGACAGTCAAGGAGGTTCAGAGCCTCAACGGGAAGTTAGCTGGCCTAAACAGGTTCCTATCTAAGTCAGCAGAAAAATCCTTGCCGCTCTTTAAAACCTTGAAGAAATGCGTAAAAAAGAGTGATTTCTGTTGGACACCAGAAGCGGAGCAAGCTTTCAAACAATTGAAACAACATATATTAGAACTCCCCATGTTGGTGGTACCAAGGCCAAAGGAAGAGCTAATAATGTACTTATCCGCCTCCCAAGGAGCGGTTGGCGCCGTCTTGATGACAGAAAGGGACTCAATCCAGACGCCAATCTATTTTGTGAGTCAGGCTTTGCAAGGGCCTGAATTAAACTATACTCCAATGGAAAAACTAGTCCTAGCACTGGTCTTCGCGGCCAAGAGACTACGGAGGTACTTCCAAGCCTATTCTATCATAGTTATTATGGACCAGCCCATTAGGCAAGTCATGTCGCGCCCTGAGGTAGCGGGGCGACTACAAAAATGGAGCATCATGTTGGCGGAACATAACATCACATACCGGCTACGAAAATCAGTAAAGGGCCAGATCCTAACAGATTTCCTTATGGAGAAACCAAAGGAAGTCTCAGCGGACATGTCAGAAAAGGAGACCCCGCAAGAACCATGGACGCTATTCACTGATGGCTTGTCATGTATTGATGGTTCGGGCGCGGGTCTGATACTAACAAGCCCAAAGGGGGCAGAGTTCACCTACGCGCTAAGGTTCTAGTTTACTGCCTCTAATAACGAGGCAAAGTACGAGGCATTACTGGCTGGGCTGCGTATTGCGGAACAAATGGGGGTACGTAATATACGAGTAAGCGTCGACTCTAAGCTCATAGCAAATCAAGTCCTAGGAACATATATCGCTAAGGAGGAAAATATGATCAAGTATCTGGAAAAGGTAAAATCTTTAGTGAGTAGTTTTGCTAGCTTCTCAATAAGCCAGGTCCCGAGAAGCCACAACAAAAAAGCGGATGCACTGAGCAAAATTGCATCAACCAGTTTTGCATATTTGTCAAAACAGCACCTGGTCGAGGTACTCCAAGAAAAGTCCATCCAAGAGCGAGAGGTGGCGGCCGTGGTCGAGGAAGAGGGCCCAACCTGGATAACACCCATAACAGAGTACCTAAAAGATGGGGTCCTCCCGGACGACAAGAAGGAGGCTAATAAACTCCGCATCAAAGCCAGACAATATGAACTGATGGACGGAATCCTGTATAGACACTCATTTTTATGGCCGTGGCTTAGGTGTGTCAGTCCGCTCCAGGCGGACTATGTGATTAGAGAAATACATGAAGGGTCGTGCAGCATGCACGCTGGACTGCGATCCGTGGTCGCCAAAGCCATGCGGTCCGGATATTATTGGCCAACCATGCACAGGGATGCACGGGATATGATACTCAAGTGCAAAGATTGCCAAGTGCATAGGCCCGTGCCAAGAAACCCTCAGCAGCCGCTGACTCCAATCACGTCCCCATGGCCATTTTACAAATGGGGAATCGACATAGCGGGCCCCTTTCCGGAAGGACCTGGGAAGGTCAAATTCTTGATAGTCGCCATGGATTACTTTACAAAATGGATAGAAGCAAAGGCGGTGGCAACCATCAGTGGTGGTCAAGTAAAAAAGTTTGTCTGGGACAATATAGTGTGTCGCTTTGGGCTTCCGGGAGAGATAGTTTCGGACAACGGTAAGCAATTCAGCGACAACCCGTTCAAAGATTGGTGCGAGAAGTTAAATATCACACAGCGCTTCGCCTCGGTGAAGCATCCGCAGTCCAATGGGCTTGTGGAAAGAGCGAATAGAAGCCTAGGAGAAGGAATCAAAGCTCGCCTGGGCGAAGAAAACAAGAATTGGATAGAGGAAATCCCTCACGTCCTTTGGGCTTATCGTACAATGATCAAGTCAAGCAATGGAGACACTCCCTTCTCTTTGACTTACGGCACGTAAGCCGTCATACCCGCAAAAATCGGAATGCCAACATACAGAACCGCGGTAGTGGATATAGTGCGTAATAATGATGAAATCAGGCTAAACTTAGACCTGTTGGAAGAAAGACGTGAATGAGCAGCAATCCGTGAAGCTAAAGCAAAGTCAAAAATGATGAGGTATTACAATGCTAGGGTTTGCGGTGTCACTTTCAAGCCGGGGGACTATGTCTATCGTAGTAATGTGGCAAGCCACGCCATGGACGGAGGAAAGCTCGGACCAAAATGGGAAGGACCTTACGAGGTCACGGAAGTACTAGGGGGTGGAGCGTACAAGCTAAGGTCTATGGACGGAGTGGTCCTTCCGTGGACGTGGAACATCGCCAACCTCAAGAAATGTTATATTTGAGCTACGGCTCACGCATGGATTGGGTTCGTGACTAGGATCTTTAATAAAATAATCCATGTATTTTTTCCTTTCTATTTTATAGGATATGAATACAACTCCGCTGGGTCTAGCTAACCCCGCGTCTTTTTTTATGAAAACATTGGTTTAAAGTAAGTCTTGTTTTATTTCTTTTCATTCATATTATTGTCATTACATAATTACAAACACAATATTGTGGTTATCTCTGAATATTCATAGGATAAGTACCCTTATAAATTGCTTGCCACGTAAGAGGGTTGCAACCCTTGCGGCCACGAATTCCGTTTTCCTAATTTACATGTGCCTAAGACGTTAGATGCACAAGAAAAGACTCCCATGGAGCATATAAGCCACTATACGTGCAATCACAAAAATATAAAGTGTTGGTAAATTACAACTATTGTTAATCACGGACATCCGTGTACATATTACATACCAAAAGAAAATTTTTTTGTCTAAAGTACCACAGGCGGTACTATGGCCAATCTAAGTTAAACATAGCAGGTAAGGACTTGGACCTAAGAAGCCATGGAGATTCCTCGTCTTCGGTCTGAGTAGCGGCATCCGCTAGCAGGATTTGTAAGCCTTGAGGAGCTACGGTAGGTACCGACACCGGAATGCCATCAGACCTAGCATGGTGGGCTGAACCGACCCCATGGGTACGGCATACCACCCTACTTTTCTTCTTCTTCTCGGCACGGCTTATGTTTGCCGCAATGGCGTCTTCCAGTAGAATTTCATCTTTACAAGCCCAAGGGTTCCTGAGGTTATGTACCTCCGGATACACGGGAATCTTGAGCTGGGAAGAGCTTGGGCGGAGGTCGCGGATAAACTGAGGAGCATCCTCACCGGTTTCGCTATCTAAATATAAGGAGGCCATGATGACATCCAGAGGCGCATCCTTCAATTGCTCCAACTCGTCGATTAAAGGATAGTTCAAGTCTTTCAAATCATGGAGAGCAGCGACATATTTATTGTCGGCCTCAGGGTCATACGCCTCCACAGCTGTCAACTCCAAACCAGCTTTCCCATACTCCACGCCATATTTCAACCCTTCGCTCATACCCTTGGCTATCCCAGCAGACACAACATTGGCAAAAGCTTGCCTTAATTCCATGGACTCGGCACATTTCATGACAGCTAGGCGCAATCCATGCCCAATTACCCACCGACGACCGGTAATTGCTGTCAACATGTGAGGGTACAGCTCCTCATCAAAATCGACGCTCAGTGCGTCCGACCGTGCATCTATTTCTGCGCACCAAGCATTCACCCGCTCATCCTCATGCTTATTGAAATCCATCCTCTTTTCTCCCATTACTTGAGCCTGTAGCATGGACACCTGTTGGGATAATTGGGCGTTACCAACTTCAAGGCCCGAAAAGCGCATTCGAAGTTCCTCTAGTTCCTTAGTCACTTCCGAGTTCTTGACTTCCGCGGCTTTTTTCATATTAATCTCAACTTCAAGTTGGGCCTCTAAATCTTTTATATGTTTCTCTCGGGTCGCTATCCTCTAGTCACGGCGCGTCACCTGGGCCACAGATTTCTTCAAAAGTTTAGCCTCTTGCTCGAATCTCAACCTCAGCTGAGAGCCCATAGCCACTTGCTTCGCCAGGTTTATGTTGTATTGACTCAAAAATTCATCATTGGGTATGTGGAGCAGCTCAGATAAATACCCCGGGTGGCGCTATGTGATCCACCACATATTGGTAGGCCTCGGGGGTGTCTAGGCGGCAATCATTAGGCACGCCCCATCCAGGTTGGTAGATGCTTCATGGGGACCTAGTAATAGAAGGAGAAGGTAAAAAGTTCTCGGAGTCTTGGTTTCCCGCGCCTCCTGCCTCTTTGGAAGTTCTGCATCCACCGAACAATGAAACTATGTTGTTAGCATAACTGTACTTGAGAATAATAATAATGCTAAAAAAGCAACTAACGGATAAGGATCAGGGTGCAAGTTACTTACTATACGACATCTTGCTTGGGATTAGGCTGCGGCTTGGCATACGAAAGAGGATCCGGGTCGCTGACACTTTGTGTAGCAACGGGAGGCTCCGGTGTCTCTTGACCATGGATGGCAGGCTTTGTGTCTACACTCATATCCGCCAGTGACTTCCCCCTGCGGGCATTGTGTTCAGCACGGGCGACATCATGGTCTTTCCTTAACACCTTGGCCGGTGCGTTGGATCCTCCCTTACCCGCATCTCTCTGTCGGCGTCTCTTTTAATGGTAGGCCCCATGGAAATTTTCTAGGTCGAGTTCTACGACAACCTCCGTGGCCTCTGCATCATCTATCACGGGGATCTCTAGTTCCGCCGCGGTCGTTCTATGAACCCCAACTTCAGCACCCTGTGCTACTGGTAGGGGAGCATCCTCATTTGAAAAGTCCAGGGGGACCTCTCTACGGTGGAGGGTGTCCCCGAAGATGTGAAGAGCTCAGTCGCATCCACCATTTGGATCACGCGGCTCGCGGTGGCTGTCAGTTGCGGCACCTTATGAGCAGTTCGTTGGCGGGTCTCAGTCTTGACCTTGGTGGGGTTTGGGGCTTTGATAAGATTAAACAAATCCATTTCTTCAAAACACACAGGTAAACGTTAGCGTATATGGACGTTTATATATGTGGGAAACAAGAAAAATAATTAAACACCCACCCTGGTCGTTGTCATTTAGAAATATGGGGTACTCATTGTCATGTAAGAAGAAGTTCCGGCTTAACCCCACTAGACATAAAAGTTCCTCCGGTTGTTTTTGGATTGGGGTACGGTGCGTGTCAAGTGTCGCCACCTTTGGCTTATCATCTTTTGTAGCAGCCATGCGCCAGGCCACAACGGTGGGGAACACCTTCTCGTCCACCCAGAAGAAGCGGTTGTTCCAATTTTTTAAAGAGTCGAGTGGTTTAGTATACATTGTGGGGTATTTTTTTGCTGGTCTTTTGCTAAAAGATATCCACCCCGAATTGTACGACGACACGTAGAAGACAAGGAATAGGTTCACGGTTGGAATTATATTTAGTACGCGGCAGTTGATTTCGAAATGGCTAACTTTCGCTACACCTATCACCGATAGTTGCGAAAGGTGGATTTGATAGTATCTAAGGATGTCGAAGAGAAATTGCGAGATGGGGATGCGAAAGTTTGCAAACTCAATTTTTTTTGTATAAACGCCTACCTTGCCCTCTGGGAAGTCAACGATGTGATCCCCGGGACCAGGCAGCTCTGGGTGTAGGTTTTTCGGTATGTAGTACTCTGATGCGAACTCTAAAAGATACTCTTGAGATATGGTTGACACAACGTCCTCGAGTTGTATGGTGTCCCTACCCATTTTTACCTAGTTTGCTAAAAAGGCGTGGGGTACTAACCTGTGGTAACGAGAATCCGAGGATTTAAGAGCTTGTGCGGCTGTGTGTGCGAAAATAGCAGAATAATTAGATAACTGTGAAAGTTTCAACAGTGATTGCTTGCCCTATTTATACTACAGTTTCGATATTCGTGCCTAGTTAGATGATTGACGCGTGTCACCTACTTTTTATTTGAAGGGTTGGGATTTAGAGGAAGTTCAAACGGCTCTGGGCCCGCACGTCTCATCTTTTGTCAGTTATCCACGTTTTTCGATAAAGTGTCCTGATTTTTAGGGGGCGTTCCAGGTGATGGTTAAGGTACGGTGGATTCAGTTTTTCACCTTTAGTCTAGTAACCGCGACCTCTTGGCCACGGCCACGGCTACTAGACTGGGGGGACATGATGACGTATAGTACGGACCGGGCACGACCCATACTTCTTATGGGCTTAACCCGTATCGCGGTCACGGATCACGGATCCGCTAGTGTGTCACGGTCGCGGTCACGGACACCTGTCCGGGACGCGGCTTTCATGGCACGGTCTCCAACAGTTGTATTCTGCATGCAACTGATTTATGCGCTATTTCAGAGAAGGATAACTCTAAATTAAGTAGGAGATATACTCTGCTAGTTTAAATGGGCCAAGATAATGTCAAATCCCGATTTTGTCGGATAAGGCTTAGGCCGGATTATGGGGAAACCCTATTGGGCATGAGGCCTATAAAAGGATCATCAATGAGGTATCACAAAAACCCTAATCATACTCGATTACTCTCGGAAAAACCATACTTACTCTCACGCCGGAGGCTAATAGTGGGATCCACTCCCACGATAAGGTTAACGCGTGTTCTTTATTCCTTGTGCAGGGATCCTCAACGAAATTCACTTGGTGCAAGAATAAGGTTCCTCAGCCCGAATAACTACCTATTCGGGCCAAATCAGACAGCCGGACTTTTGCATCAACATGGAGGGTTCAAGCCCCCTGTCGTGAGTGTGAAGGTTAAGTTGTTAGTGACGTATCTAGAAATTTACTTTTCAATGGGCGAAATAAGTTCTAAAACATTAACTTTTTTTAACAGCCTTCTTAAACATTAACTAATAGCAAATGTATTAGCGTTCCGCTATGCTAAACTAAAGACAGACATCTAGTTAATCTATATATCGGCTAGCTAGTGAATTGGCAAATTTAGTCGCTATTACACTCCAATAAGAATGATTATTGAGATTGTGATTGATGATAATAAGAAAAAATACATCAAATGCATAAAAATTTGGTATATCCATACATTTCAACAGATAGACAACGAAAGAATTTTACAAAGCAAACCAAGAATTAACAAAAATTCATAAATGCATGTTAACTTGTTTCGCTTTAACTAAGATGACACAAGAAATTGAAAAAATTGAATCTGGTTATTCATTTTATGTTACTTGATGCGATGTAGAAATGCATATATATCGGAAATCAATAACATATTTAATTAGCTTACTCATTCACATAATGCTCATTCTCAAAGAACCAACATGGCTAGCATATATGTGTGAAATGAAAACCAGAGGTCTAGATCTCATTTCTATATCTTTAAGAAAGAAGTGAGGTTCTAGCATGAAAAAGAAGAGCTTGTTAAGTAAGCACAAGGAGTGACCGCCTAAACCATATTGAAGTATCAGAACATAAATACTTTGATTTAAGATTGGGCAAGTCATCCTTGGCTACCAAACAAGACGGCTCATCTCTTCATTTAAGAACTCGCTCCTTATTCACTTACCGATGTGCTTACCTATAACAACTAACATGCCGTTCTAAAAAAAAAAACTTGGAATTCACCTTTTGCATATAACTTTTTCATTTTTGTTTGTTGCTATTTCCATTGTAGTTGTGCCAATTATGAAAGGAATATATATTTATAATCACTTGCTAGATTTGCAAGCATATTTAAAGGTTCTGAAAACATTATATATCCATATATATCTTTGCACCAGCAACGGCTCGATATAACGGAAAAGGAATACGAGGGGTGACAGAAATTGTTCCATATATATATGCTAAGGTCGTGGGATTTGACTCCAACTAATGGAATGATCAAATATGCTAAGCTATGCTGATTGATGAAGGTTTTAGTCATAAAAATAGTTGTATTAGAGAAAATAAGTAATTTACAAATGTAGAATTTCTTTCTAATCTAGTGTTGTTAGTTAATATGGTTAATTACTTGAAAATGTATTATACTTGCCACTTTTTGTTATTGTGCGCATCAAAATTTTTTTCTTATTGTGTGTACTGAACTTTCATATTTCGACCTTTGTGTGTATTTTTGCCACTATTCTGTGTCATGTAAAATGATCATTTTACCCTTTGAAATTTGAAAAAAGTAAGAGTAAAATGGTCACACAAAGATCGGAATTTAAAAATTAAGGACACATAATAAGAAAAAAAAAGTTCAATATACACAATAACAAAAAAGTGGCAAATATACATTTTCAAGTAATTAACCCTAATTAATATTAATATCCTGATATATAACCCACTGTTAACATAACTTTTAATTTATTGGCAATTAATATAGCGAATTTAAGTTGAATTTCAGTTGTGATCCTATGTTTTTGCTTGATCACTTTCAAGAAATGTGTGACCATCTATATTTTAAATCAAACGAGTCAATTTGGAATTTTCAACACATTACTAATCAGATGTCTTGCAACAGTAAGACGGTAAAAAGGAAAGATATATAGAGGATGATCATATAACATGATTAACCTAATTACTTAACTTATATGAATTGAATGACAAGATTATGTTAACTTTGCATGCATGTTTGTATGTTGTAAGAAAAAAACGAATATACCATGAGTCTATGACATGCAATATTCTGTAAATATATCCAATTTGGGAAACTTTTTATCTTATCTTTATTTTGTCAATTTTTATGATTCGTGGTAGAGGGAGGAGAGGTGGGGGGGGGGGGGGGGGGGGGGGCTACGGCACCCCCAACACTGGTGGACCTACCTTATGAGAAGGTTGTTCCCAGAAAAATTAAGACCTGTTCTAGAACTAGATCGTTAACCACATTACATCTAAATGAGAAGAAAGAAAGAAAAGAGACAATTTAATAAATAGTACGAGTATAAAAGAAAGAAACTGAGATTTTTTTTCAATGGAGGTTGTGAGGTTTTGTTTCTTACGAGGAAGATGACCAGAAAAAATAACCCATGCAACATGTGGATCTTGGTATGTTTCTTAGAGTATGATTAATTGTTGTTACAATATATCTGCTTTTGTCGTCGACTTGAGCCTTGTACTTATAGTCATATACATTAATTCAAAAATCCGATTTATAAATATAAAACAGCCTACAATGCCAAACTGTACAGCATTCTATGAGGTCACAATCATTTGTATCAAACTTCTTTGGATGGCACAATTTATTCTGTTCACAGTTAGGCTAATCATTTTTACCTTACATTATCATAAATCACTTAATCAAGGTTGTTTCATCTATAGTATGTAGAAGTGTTTTGTATTGACCTAGCTTTTTGTTTATAATCCAATTGTTGCATAGCAGAATCTATTACTAGAAAATCCACATAAAATAAGAAGTGGTCAGAGAAGCAGGAAACATATGTTCACAATGTACACAACATATTTATTTGGTTTACCGTGGTAGTTCAGTTGGCACCAATGGAGTTTTGGGGAGTGAGGTTGTTATCAACTGCGTGAGGTCTCACGGTTCGAGTTTTAGTCGGGGGTTTTCCTTCAGGTGGGAATATGTGGGGTTTTATGCCCATAGATGCGTCGACTCGAGGCTGGCAGAGGGCCTACTTATGGGTTTGTATTTAGTGGAATAGATCATAAATTATTATTCGGGCTGGGCAGAAGACTTACCTTTGGGGTAGCAGATATAGTGAAATCGAATAACTAACTTAGTAACTGTACTAACTCGCCGTTCAAAAAAAATATTTCATTTGGTTTCCACTTGACTATTATCTTATCTTGAGTGATCAATCTTGAATAGCCATCCATAGGACAAATGAGTTTCCTAAAGCACTTTTAGACCAGTTGGTTCGCGTGTCGGTGCATTAATGATAGAGATGCATTTGATACGCTTCTGAACAAACTTGTGTAGTCATCGACAGTAAGTTTACTGTTAGCTGTAACTCATTGGATGGAATTTGAACCGAAGGTCCCCGAATTACCGTATGAGCATAAAGCAGGCCTTGCCTAAGTTCTTGCATTTTTAAAGGCTCTAATCAACTAATATTTACAGAGTTGGCAAAATTCATCGAACTAAAGACTCTAATTACTAGAGAACTAAAAGATGATCATTGAATAAGTCAAAGATAATTCAAGTCAAGATTTGTTACCATTCCTAGTTTGGTTGTGTTTTTGTCAAATATGTAAAAGAAATACATTATGTTAGGTGTGCAAGATTTAAGATGTTATGAAATACATTACCAAACGTACCCATAGTCTTAGCATATTGACTTAGGTGTTGTTTGTTTTATTAGGATGTCTTGGGTTATCACAACATATTGTTAAGAGGTGCTTGAAAAGTCTAAAGCTGAAAGATATTGTTTGTTTTCTTATATTTCATTCAGAACATATATTTTGTGAGCTATGATATTTAGGCCTACATAATAGACCTACAAATCGGCCTATCCCATTCACATTTTGACAAGTTTCAAACACTCATTCTCTCTTCTCATATTCACCAATCAAATTTTAAATTTCACCAATCATAATCGTAAGTCTATTTTTACGCATACAAGTTAGGCTTACAAATCATTTTTCATATTTTGTGGATACCTGTAGATTTTGTATTCTTTGACTGTAAATCAACCAAGATATGGGTAAAATAAATTACATTAATGCTACCAAACATTAGTTAATTTTCGATTTAAATCACAATCCTTTCTTAGGTAAAAATGATTCATAAAATTTTGATGGCAAAGTGTTATTAAAACATATGAAAGCACAAACAAAAAGTTAAACGTATGCGGCCAGCCTGACCAGACCAACCCTTTATCCTGCATACCAAAATTTTCATCCTTTTTTCCAAAAATACAATTGAAACACTTAACCCACCACGTCCGGTCGATCTATATGTTGGCAAGTCACCAGGGAAGAAGAGAAGATCTAGCATGAAAGAGAAGAGCTTGTCAAGATAGCGAGGTTGACTACCAGAAACCAACCGAATGATCCAATAACTGAGAGACATATAAAGATAACTCGTAATGGAGCTGGCAAGTCATCCTTGGCTACTAAACAAAAAGCACTTTCTCTTTATGTAAGAACCTGCTCTTCTTGTAGCAAACTTCTTCTTATCTGTGATTATGTACATTTGCAGACCTGTATTTATAGCGTGTAAATGAACCAAATTGAAAAAAGAATCTGATAAACGAATAAAAATTAGTTGTTATTAGAAACACCAAATTTATATATCACCGGACTACTAATTAGACTAAGCAATGAATATAATTATACAATTCATGGGTGTCTTAACTTGAAAATTCAAGCAACTAAAAACCTTCTACAATTTTGCATGCATGTGGCTTAACTTGTAGTTTACAAAGAAAGCAAAGAAGCATATAATGTGGACAAAGATTTGTCTCAAAATGTTGAAGATACCAAATCAGAAGTCAAACTTTAGGGTTAAAAATGTCAATTACAGATGCTGCCAAGTTCTTCATGAGAATTTGTGTCCAACTTTTTTTCTTCATATGATGCTATTAAGATGAATCGCACTTTCAAAAATATACTAAATCAAATTTTGATATAAACAAAAATATGCCAACACCATGGACGTCTGTGTTTCTTAGTTCACGTTACCAAACACCAAGGCCATATAGTGAAAGTCAATGCACCTTGATTCAAGATTTTCTGCATTAACTGAATAAGTTTTGTTCCTTGACTCTTCAATATACTATTTTCGATGTGGGAGAGGTCTTGGAGCTTATTCTGACTTGTTTTTATTAAAGGGTTCTCCCGGTAAATTTATTACTCCAAAAAGCAATTCAAATCATCAAGTAATCTATTTCTTCTTACGACCTCGTACCTTGATATCCAAATTATCGCATGTAGATTGAATATTGTCAGGGATTTCCTGGCCTTCATACATATCATCATCATCTGGGTCGTAGTCGTAATCAGCATGTCTATAAGTTTCCATTCATTGTTTCAGCAAGCTATTAGTACCATTACCAACCTCTATGGCTTTGAAGCTAGGAAACTTTTCATTTCATTATCAACAGGTTCAACTTCATCTTCACTGTCACGAACACCCATATAATCAAATCTTTTCTAGAGGTTTACCCTCATCATCCAAAAGCACACATTTCCCTGCCAGCATATGTTGTTCAAATATATTCTGACTTGTTTGTGAGATATAGTATGCAATTTTTGGTTAAGTTGGCATTTTTTCATGTTTTTTTTTTGCAACTATATTAAATGAATGAATAATACATTAACAGTGATTTAGAATGAAAAACCATTAGTTTGCACTTAAATATCATCTATTTCAACTAGCTAAGCAATATATAGTTGTTAGCAAACTGTATTATATTGTATACTAATGAGCTTTCACTGATCTTCTATAGAAACTTATTTTGTTTGTACTAATTAACCCTCTTTCACAAAGGCTTATTTTTTACAATGATACCATCACCGAGGCCTTCATAAATCCATACAGATATTGTTAAATTGTGTAAAAATGATTGTGGTACATGTTAGTATGTGATTTTGTTGAGCTCAATTCAAGACAACTGCTTAATTCAGGATGCTATCTATAGATAGGTTGTTCACTTCTCCAAATGATTTATGGGTTAAAGTCGTTAAAGCTTTTCATGGTCATGAAGATGGTTTTGATAATAATGGAGGCAGTCTCAAGGGTACATGGGCTATCATTGTTGGATCCTAAAAACTTCCTTCACTCGAAAGGTATCATTTTGAATAATTCTTTTCGTTTTAATGCTGGTTGTGGAACTCGTATTCGTTTTTGGAAAGATATATGGGTTGGCGAGGCCCCTCTCTCTATCAGGTAAAATTGTCTGTACCGACTTGATCTAGACAAATATTGTCTCATCACCGACCGTATCGTTAATGGTCAATGGCATTGGAATTTTTCTAGGACCAATATTGGTGTTCGAATTCTTGCTTTTTTCGTGACATGCTGAATGAGATTGGCCAACTCAATATTGTTGCTAGCGAAGACACATGTGTTTGGAATCTTGGCCCAAATGGTACTTTCATGGTAAATGATGCTCATAATATTATTGACCAAAAGACTCTTCCTTCTCTTCCTTCTACTTCTTGGGACAAAATCATTCCCCGCAAGATTAATATTTTTATGTGGAGATTGTCATTGGATCGGCTTCCTCACAGGTTGAATCTCTCTTTGCGTGGAATGGAATATATTGGCTATTTCTTGTTCCTCTTGCAATGCTAAGTTGAATCTGCCAATCATATTTTCCTTTGAATGCATTATTCTTCTGATTTATGGAAGGTCGTGTATAGATGATGTGAAATCCCCTTTGTCCAAGCTTTATCCTTTGAGGCGTTTAAGATTGATTTTCCTCTTGACATGCTCTTAAAAGAAAAGAAACAAGGCGTTTCCTATTTACCTCGGTTCTTTGGTGGCTTTGGAGATTTTAATAGTGTTTCTTTTTTAACTCTCAACCGTTGTGGAATAGTGAATTTGATTAGGGGTAGTTCTACTTCGTTTTCTTGGCTCCTTTAAACGAGGCATTTGATTTTATCCTGGAGGGATTGGTTGAAGTCCCCTCTAATGACCACGTGTTTGAACAATGGTTGAATGCTTTGTTTTAGGAAGGTGCTTTCTTGTCTCTCCTTCTTGCCTCGGGGCTTGTTTGGGGTTTCTTCAAATCTTTTGGCGGAGTGAAAACCGAATGTTCGGCCTCGGTTTCAAAAGTTTTTGCATCCCTTTAGTTTCCCTCGAAGTTAAAGTCTCGGGTTGCATCATTATGCTTTTATTTTTTGTAATTCATATATACTTTTAAGTTTCTAGCTCCTTGTTAGACTTTTTTTTTTCAATATATTATCAGCCGTTTAAAAAAAATGATCCATAATATGTCCACAAGCTAATCTCTGAAGCAAGACTTTTTTGTGGATTTGTCCTTGTGGTCTCTTTTGTTAGTAATAAATTTCAAACCCTAATAAGTCACTGTTTTAGGTCTTTTATTTGCATCCATTTATCATTTTAATACTTTTTTTTTGGATTACATTGATTAGCAGCCTCACAAGAACTTTTTTTTCTTCGATTCCTCTACGTACTATCGAGGAAACAAGTTTGACTAGCATGGATTGAAGAGATCCATTCACTAGACGTACATGCCTACAAATATATCATTAAATCTTGCGAATCATTATAATACTGGCCATATAGGTATGACAGTTTCAACGATATCAAGGATGAAATTCTATTTTCTAGTTTGTGCAAAGATATGATAGCCATATATTTTCAACAATGATTTTCTAGTAATTTTGTTCTCATGTGCACGTGGATGTTATATATTCATTCTTGTCTTCTTAACGAGTGAAGGTTATTGTTAGCCACATAGTTAGAAATTTACTTTTGGATGGCCGAAATAATCTTATATTCATTCCAGCAAGATTATATTGGGTATGAGTGATTGACAAATGGTCGTGTGATTCGCGGTATACTTTCAAGTGGCCAAATTAAGGTCAGATATCCCAAGTAAACGTACAACGAACCAAAGATTTCTCCCATTATTATACTTCTTTATGCATAATGTCGAAACTCTTTCTGCATAACGTAAAGACGAATTAAAGCTTATTCAACTTGTACAAAGGGATCATGAATAAGTAGCACAATAATTTGTATGTAGAGTTGTGGATATCAATGGTAGTTTACAATATATGAATATATTCTCCCAAAGGCGGAATATATTGTTGAAGCTTGGAAAGTTTAAAAGAAAACAAAATGTGATATAGCGTTGTCTATAAATAGGATAGTTTGGGTTAAAACAGATTACCAAGTCGAATAAACTTATAAACGGATATGAAGAGAGGTTCATACATGACGAGCAGGGCCGTCTCTAAATTTGTGAAATTTTTTGAGGCCCTGAGCGAAATTAAATAATGAGATCTTTTGAAAAGAAATGTTATATATAAAATGTCATTGTTTATAAGATATAATGCAAATTAGTTATTTAAACGTTTAACATATTCTTAAGGAGACAAATTTTGAGGCCACTAGAAGACAAATTTTAGGGCCCCTAAAATTTTTTAGGCCCTGTGCGGTCGCTCACCCCGCACACCCTCAAAGCCGGCCCTAATGACGAGAAGAGCGTTCTTATTAGGTACCCAAGATATGATTTGCCTGATGACAAGTCAAGGTTATTTAAAGCATAACTCCTTACTTAGTTCATTAGGTGATCATATCTTGACTAACTTAATCCACTCTTCTTTTTCATGTTAGAACTTCTCATTTCAAAACTTCCGATACTACGGAACCCCAACTAAACAAGTCACGCAAGAGGTAACTTAAGCTCACACAGCGGCCCGCTCAGATGGTTATTGAACCAACTAATCCATCGTCACTAGGGATCGATTTAATAAATTAAAGCTTTGCAATTACTTTATACTTGATTGGGATAATGTGTAATATAGTTTGCTACTGGATTGACTAATCTTATAATCGGAAATGAGCTAATGGTATGGATACCGAAGTAATGGACTGAATGTGCTAACCCTATTGGCAGTCAGGGCCAATATTCCATATGTCCATATTTAACTCTCCTCAAATCGGTTCTTGGATTAACTCTCCTCAAATCGGTTCTTGGATCTATACCCATATTCCATATGTCCATATTTAAAGCCCCCTTATCTGTTATTCGCTAGCTTGAATCAATCCGGAGTCATTTTTTTAATGGACATGATTCAGAAGCGTCGTGGATTAAATGAGATTGTGTGCTAGCCCCAAAAGAAAAAGGAGGGCTCGGGGTCTCAAGTTTATACGCTTTAAACCGAGCCTTAATGTTCAAATGGGTTTGGAAATTCTACTCTCAAAACTCTTCTTTATGGGCAAGAGTTATGAAGGCTATCCATGGAGATGATGAGAGAATTGGTAAGGACATAAAGGCGTGCAATCAATCTTGCTGGTTGAATATAGTGAACGAAATTAATGTCCTAAAGAATCAAGGCATTGATTTTCTTGATTTTATGCGCCTTAAGTTGGGTAACGGGAACAACATATCCTTCTGGAACGACAACTGGATTGGAGGCAACACTCTTAAAAACTTGTATCCTCGTATTTATGCTCTTGAGAACTCTAAACAGGTGACGGTTTGTGCGAAGTTAGCTGATATCGCGTTGGATGCTTCGTTTCGTCGAAAACCGAGGGGAGGTATTGAATGTATCCAGTTTAATGAGATGCTGGTCTTGATGCAGGATGTTTCTTTAACCCCGATATCAGACAGATGGATATGGTCTTTGGAAGGTTCGGGGGATTTCTCTGTTGCCTCTACTCGTAAAGCAATAGATGATAAAAGGCTTCCGGTTGTCAACTCTAAAACTCGTTGGATTAAATATGTTCCCATCAAGGTAAATGTACACGCATGGAAAGTCAAGTTGGACGCCTTACCAACGAGGTTTAATATATCTCGCCGAGGTATTGTGTTAGATTCTATCTTGTGCCCTATTTGTAATACTGGCGTGGAGTCTTCTAGTCATCTCTTCTTCACGTGTAATTTGGTCAGACAGCTTTCATGTAAGATCTCTCAATGGTGGGTTACCCCTTTTGTCGAAGTTAATTCCTATGGTGAATGGCGCTCTTGGCTCGTGTCGTTGCGGCTCTCCTCCAAACACAAACTGATTCTTGAAGGCGTTTTTTATGTTATATGGTGGCACCTTTGGTCATACCGGAACAAGTTACTTTTTGATTCTAAAATTCCTTTGAAGGCGATGATTTTTGATGACATTGTGTCTGGGTCGTTTTATTGGTGTAGGTATCGATGTAAAGCCTCGTTTAGTTGGAACGATTGGCTTAAAAACCCATATCTTGTTTCCTTGTAATTCTAGCTCCTTGCTAGTTTTTTGATCGAATAAATTGTTGTTCCAAAAAAAAATCAAAAATTAATAGAAAAATAACACATGTCACTCCTTATTATAAATTTGGGTTCTTCCTCTTATTTGACTCTCTTTTTGACAACCACTTCAACATTATTGACAACACCCGTCTTCTTATCTTTGGGAATAACAACTTCAACGATATTTGCGATAATATGCATTTAACGGCATATAATATAAAATAGTAAGAATATCATTAAAAACATATTATTACAAAATTTATTTTAATCATCGTAATAATTCATTTATATACATCAGAATCATGATGTTTATTGACATC
>BQNB010061072.1:8964-32588 GCA_026074375.1 Tanacetum coccineum | reverse complement strand
TGTATTTTGGAAGAGCCTAACTATTTTTAGGATGTGCTGGATGATATGACGGATTCAACAAACCTAACTGCTTTCTTCTTGTTGATAGGCGTGACAACAACTAATTTCTCACTATGTTTGTGAATATCAGGACAAGTATCTCTAACATAGCCTAGCAACTCTTAAATTAGCTTAACATACTTATAGGCAGAGTAAGATGCACTATCTAAAGGGTTTAGTGATTTAGCTTGTTCAACTATCTCCCTAAGAATGGCAGCTTGTTCCATGGTGTGCTTAAGGTAGTATATGTGAGCTTCCCTATTATTCATATCCTTAGGAGCCAAGGTTAGTGGGTCAAGATTATACATTCCTAGAGCAATAGTGGTAGCATTAGACACATGGGTAGCATTATCAACTATGTCCTTTCCTTTTAATTTCCTAAGATCATTTTTTAATATTGTTATGACAAAAACCTTTTCCTGAAGTTGAGCATTTAAATTAGTAATTTCAACACACTTTTGATTTAATTGATTAACCAAAGATGCAGTGTGTTCTTTAGTACGAACACGTGATGGTTTAATTGAATCATAGAGTTGTTTATAAGTCTGTTTCAAATGCTTATTTTTAGCAATTAGTTTTGCCACCCTATGTTAAAAAATTCTATGTTGATGGTCTCAATCTCATCTAAACTTCTCGATTGTTGTGTCTTTTGCTTGAAGCTCAGCTTTCAAATTATTTAATTCAAACAAGTGATCAAATGTAGGTTCAGTTTGGTTCACAGATGTGTTATTCTTTTGAAAACTCTCTTTATTGAGTTGCATTGCAAGTTCAAGAGAAATGCAATGTTGTTCAAGTTTAGAAAAGCTTTTCGAAAGTTTATTATACTCATATTTTTCAACCATGTTGTGTTGTTTAAAAAGCTCAGCTTCAAGTTCTAGACACTTGTTGCACTTTCAACATAATTCACAGAATCATTCATAGCAACAAAATAATTCACATTCACAGAAGTATTCATATCTACAGAAGAATTCACAACAATATTAACAATATCTTGAGAAATGATTTGATCTATGAATCGATCATTTTCAATCACAATATGTTTCTTTTGAATTTCAAATAACTGTTTGTCTACAAAATACCGTTGAACAGTCTGTTACCTCATTTAAAAGATCTTTATCAAAAACATTAAATATGTCTTTTAAGGTCTTTAAAAATGGAATTATTTCTTTTAGAAAAACAGTTTTAGTGTGTTCAAACCCCCATTTCCCTTCTGTTAAAGCATCAGGTGTAGTTCGCTTTTTCACCACAGTGTCAAATTGGCCAAGATGGTATTTAAGATTTTTAATGCTTGTATTAACCAGGCTTACCTTAGGAAGTTCTCGAGGAGCCTTAATTTTGACAAGTAATGAAGCAGATTGGTCAGTATTAAGGAGTGAAGTTTGTAACCAGAAATCTTGTTCATCAGACAGTTCTTGTTATGGGATAAAACATGTACCAAAATCTTTAGATAATCGATTTAACTCAGCATAATTAATTGGTTTAATGTTAACTTTCTTTTCTAAAACCATTGGATCACTTTGTTTTAAGAGCATTTTGGATCGACTCTCTTCCTCAAACATCAAAGTCTTTTTTGAATTAGCAATTGAAATCACATTGGTTTCCTTAGCAATAACAGTACCATCATAAAGCATAAGCTTAATATGCTGAGCTTTCTTAAGATAGAAAGGATTTTGAAAACCAAGAGCTTGTTTAAGGTTGTTATCATAGAAAACTTGTGGTTTTGTGAGCATATGCACAGTTTGCGCGGATTGACACATTTTATAAACAGTATTGTCCAGTTCTTTAACTTTATTTTCCAAAGCAATTTCTTTATCAATATTCTTAGCTTCCTTTTCCTTGGATTCGTTTTTGAGAACATTAAATGTTGTTTTTAACGTTTCCTTTTCCTTTAATTGTTCTAAAAGAGTTTGTTTAAGAGAGTTAATTTCTTTTTTAAAATCTGCAAACTGTGCATTTTCTCCCGAATTATATCATCCATTATGAGCTTTTCTCGAGTACTTAAATTCTCATTTTGTCTTTCTTCTAGCAATTTTACCCGTTCTTGTATCTTTCAAGCTCATCAGATAAGGATTCATTGGCAATTAGATTATCCTTATTGACCTTGTTACAATTACTTACTTGATTTGATAGTTGTTCAATGATGTGTTTCAAAAGCTTTAAATTTATAATGACTGAAAATACCAATTTTATTATAGGGAAACACACGGGTAAAAGTATAACCCACGTATATAGTATAATCTTTTTAGGTAAGACCAGGTCGTCCACAGGGATTTGAGTAGTGTTTAGATAATCAGAAAGAAAATAAACTTTTACTTGAAAATAACTTCTTGTTTTACCAATGATAATAAAGATGACTACTCGGATAGTTGAAAATAATTTATAAGTGTTGGAAATGGTTAAGACCTCGAAGATGAAACCTTAACTTATAAAAAGGATTTCTCGTCAGAAAACGTTTTCACAAATTAACTTGATTAACTCAAGACTTATATTTAGTAGACTAGACCAAATGTGTCACTCAAATAGTTTAGTTACTTATTATATCAAAACTTATTTTGTTTATCAATTCACGAAAGTGGATTTCTCGGCACAGACGATAAAGATCATAGACAAATCTTTAAAACCATATAGATCATAACGGGTCTTTCGACCTATACCGGTATGATTATATAATCTAAGTTGATAAGCAAAAACTGATAAGATAGGATATAACACGATTGCAACATAAGCTTGAGATTAAAGAGATCACGACCATACCAAACACTTATTCATTATCATAACGTCACCGAGTAGTCATGAGAGATTTAGCCTCTCATGGCTATGAGGTTCATAACATAAGATGATTCAACATGAATTTCCATTATTCCAATATACTACTATGATATTCTACTTCGTTCTTGATTGTTTGATCTTGAATCTTCAAAAGGGTGTGGTGTTTATGGTGTCTTGGCTATATGGGTGGAAAGTGGTGTGAAGAATGGATGAGAGGATTGTTTGAAGGATGAAGTAGTGGAATGAGGGATGAATGAAATATGTGAAATTTATCCCTATTTTATAGCTAAGTAAGGGAAAAGTATGGGCTCACAAGGTGGAGAAGTGCAGCAGTACTTGGTGATTAATATGCAGGTAATAAATGTTTATTGAGAAAGTGCGGCGCACAAGGTTGTAAGTGCGGCGTACTTAGGGAGTTAATGCAGTAGCATTTAAGTCTTCATTAATTCTTCATAATCAGGTGGGAAGTGCGGCGCACAAAATAGTAAGTGCGGCGTACTTGTGGAGTTAATGCTGAATTTTGACTAAGCTTTAATTACTTCTGACTTGAGGAGAAGTGCGGCGCACAATTGGTAAGTGAGGCGCACATTTACACTTTAGAACTTGAATTTTATTTCTTTCTTGCATGTTTCATTCTTTAGCATATAAATACTCGATCTTTGTTGTGTTTATCTTCGAGATATCTTTAAGTGAACCTGCAAGCAATTCATGCTTTTAAGTATCGAAAGTTCACGAGAAATGATTAAATATATGCAAATAACGCCACCGAAAACATGTATAATTTGGGCGCTATCAAATCCCTCCACACTTAGCTGTTGCTTGCCCTCAAGCAATAAAAGCGAGAAAACAAGATCATTTATCGTGACGTGGAGAAAATTTGGATTTTATAAGTGTTTACAGGTTTAGATAACTTTTCAGACATTGACATATAACATAGCACCTAACAGGGAAAGTGCTTGATTTAAAAAATTCACTCAGCCAGTCAGACAGGGTTTACATATTTTTGTGAAAACACTCAATTTGCACAGACATAATCTAGACAGCTACCATAGGCTTGTACTTGATACATAAAACAGACCGATGAGGTGAAACTTGAGGCTAGATGCTAAAGCATATACTAATCTTCATGTGCCAGAACTTAAGCCTTTATTTGAACTACTATATATATTTTCTTTTTCTTTTTTTTACGATAATCATAACTAAGGCTTTGGCACAAAACTTCTTTTTTTTAACTTTAACTTCTTTACTTAGGACTTTTAGCAATTTTAGCATTAAAAGGAGTGCTCGCAAGAATAAGGACTTGCGGGATTCATATCATATTATTAATCAGGCTTCGGTCTAGTAAATGATGATCAAGCACAAGTTCTAGAGCTTCTAAATTACCGGCTCACTCAAATATAATGATCAACCAATACCATTGCTCCAGAAAAGGCGACAAAACCAAATATACACATCCATAACGAGGAAAGATACCTATATTGCTACACATCCTTAACTCGAACAAGCTAAAGACATCAATTCATCTAGGCACCAAAAGTGTTACCCGAAATATTCTACAGAGGCTAAATAATTCACACAAATTTAGTAGATTAGGTTGATCTAGCTATAGTGTCAATCAGTTGTATTTGCCATACTAAGAACATTTTTATTTTTGAAGCATTATAAAAATTTTTGTTTTTTTTAGAAAAATTTTTAACAGGGCAAAACATGAGGGCTATGATTAATTTATTACATTTGGCTCCCCTCCACACCTTAAGTTGACAGTGCCCTCAAAGTAAAAACTGAGTATAGGGAGATAAAATAGGGAAAATTAAGGGAAAGCGGTACTTCCTGGGGCATATAGATATATAGCTGCGAGAAAGCTATCCTTGAGCATACATCATAATTTTAAAAAGTCTTTAAACTATATTACCTGCATAAAAGTGAATACAAAAGCACACAAAAAGAAAATATTTTTGTTTTTTTATATAAAAAAATAAATAAAGGATATGAAAGAAGAATGGAGGAGGGACTCCTCCACACTTAAGTGAAGCACAGGTTGCCTCCCGAGAAGCGCTTAATTTTTAAGAGAGTCGTTAGCTAGACTCGAACTTGGTGAGTCATTCTTTGGGAAAAAAGGGAGTGACTTCTTCCCTTGGGTCATTATAATCTTCTTCTTCATGATATAGTTTTGATGGCCATTAACAATAAACGTTTTTCCATCTTTACCATATCCGGATGGATATTGATATTTTACTACATATGGTCCTAGCCAACGGGATCTGAGTTTCGGTTGTTTGAATTTATACTTTGAGTGAAAAGCAACTTGTTTCCAAGTTTTAATTCATTCTCATTCAAGTATCCTATCTGCCAGACTTTGGTTCAGCCTTATATAATCTAGCTTTTTTCATTGGCTTTAATGTCTAAAATTCGTCTAATCGTGTAACTAGAAGGTAACCCCCAATGTCGTTTATTCACCAGCAGCAATGAGTCGGGTTGCAATTCTTCAAGGCACATTAAATGCACGGTGTTCAAGTTTCAAAGGTAAGTGGAAGTACTTTCCATAAATAAAGTTTATAGGGTGTGGGTACCGGAGGTGTTTTGTAAGCGTGCATAAAAGCCCAAAGCATCATCAAGTTTTCTTGACCAAATAGCAAGGATTGTCTTTAACAGTTTTTTCAAGAATTCTTTTAAGAGCTTTGTTCATGTTTTCAACTTGACCACTAGTTTAAGGGTGATATGATGTAGAGAAACGGTGGTTAACTCCATATATTTTCATCGTTTTTTCCATTATTTTGTTGCAGAAGTGAGTACCTCAGTCGCTGATTAAGCTTTGGGCATTCTAAAATGGCAAAATAGTTTCTTAAGGAAGGTGATAACCACTCGTAATCATCATTTGTTGGTAAAGCTTGAGCTTCGGCCCATTTAGAATACGTAATCAACAAGCGACAAGAATTTATTCAAACTATGTGATTCTGGGAATGGTCCCATAAAAACAATACCCCATATATCAATTTTTTCCACTATACTTGAATATGTTTAAGGCATCTAATCACGTTTCCGATATCTTTCCTGTTCTTTTAGCATGCCTTCGCAAAGTTGAACAGAGTAGAGCTTCATTAATAATTGTTGCCAGTAAAAACCTGAGTTTAGGACCTATTAGCGGTTACCGTTTGGTCCATAATGTCAATACGATTGGTCCGTGGTGGCATTGGATCTAAATTGTTTCGGTATCCGATCTCGGATACACATCGTCTGATTATCTGTCAAACATACTTTAAAAGGTTAATGGTTCCTCTCCAGAGTAACGTATTGAGGGTCAAGAAGAATTTTTATCTTTTGTGATATGTCACCTCGACCATCACTGCGGCGTGCACACCCACTACTAATACCACCCGATCACGAGGCCACCCTCAACCCACCCGCACCATGACGCCACTCAACAAAAGACATCCCCTCCCACCAACACTAAAGGCCCACACCCTTTCGTATATACTTCAGCCAATAACCGAAAATAGTTGCAATGTCTGCGAACCATGTTTCATTTTTGTGTTAATTTTCCAAAGGGTCTCTCTAGGAAAGTTAACATCAACATCACATCATCTACTTACTTCCGTCATTTCAATCAGGAACAATGTCAGCAGCAACATTTTTGTTCCTTTTCTATCCTTGTATTTCTATGTCAAATTCTTGTAAGAGTAAAATCCATCGAATAAGACGGGGTTTTTGCATCTTGTTTTTTGAATAAATGCTTAAGAGCTGAATGATCGGTGTGAACAATAGTTTTTGATAGAATAAGATAGGATCTGAATTTATCGAATGCAAAAACTACAGCCATAAGTTATTTTTCGGTTACGGTGTATTTTTGTTGAGCTGGATTAAGAGTTTTACTTGCGAAATAGATCAGGTGAAAGTTTTTACCATCTTTTTGACCAAAGACAGCTCCAACTGCGAAATCACTTTTTATCACAACATAAGTACAAAGGAAGATTCCAGTTTAGGCTTATGATCACAGGAGCACATGTGAGTTTCTCTTTTAATAATTCGAATGCTTTTTGACATTCATCATTGAATTCGAATGGAGTATCTTTTTCAAGCAGCTTAGTTATAGGTCGGGCAATTTTTGAGAAATCTTTTATAAATCTTTGGTAAAAACCGGCATGTCCTAGAAAGCTTCTAACACCTTTGATGTTAGTAGGGGGCGGAAGTTTTGAGATTACGTTGATTTTTGCCTTGTCGACTTCAAGTCATGCGTCGGACACCTTGTGTCTAAGAACAATTCCTTCTGTGACCATAAAGTGATATTTTTCCCAATTAAGGACAAGATAAGCATCTTTACAACGCTGGAGCATTTTATCGAGATTATTTAGGCATTTGTCAAAAGAGTTTCCAAAGACGGAGAAATCGTCCATGAATACTTATACGGATTCTTCAATCATGTCATGGAAAAATTACTAACATGCACCTTTGGAATGTAGCGGGAGCATTACATAACCCGAAAGGTATTCGCTTATAAGCGTATGTACCGAAGGGACATGTGAATGTTGTTTTTTCTTGATCATTAGGATCGATAGGAATTTGGAAATATCCAGAAAAACCATCGAGGAAACAGAAATATTTATTGTTAGCCTTAAAATATGGTGACATATCCGGAATTACATTAGTTCATATATAGTTAGACACGTAGGGACTAATAACGACTAGTTGCGATAGTTATGTGTCACTAGGACTATATATACCCCCTCCATACTTCCATGGAGGGGTGAAGCTCACTTTTGTAAAAGTGTGTGTGTGTGTTTTCTCTCAACAACACACACAACTTCCCATCTCTTATCTTTTTCTCTCTAATAATATGGATACTTTTCTTTTCCATTTTACCAAGCCTCCGGATCTTGTGTTTTGAGGGTGAATCGTGATAACAATTGGCACCAGAGCATAGGGGGAATCCGTGTTGTTTATCTACTGATTATTGTGGTTAAAAAGAATCAAATTCGTGGCTTGTTTTTTTTGTTCGAAAAAATAGCAAGAAAAATCAAGATTTGATCTTTGTTTGTGGTTAAAAGTGTTAAAGATTTGTACTTTCGGGCTTAGATCTATCCCTTGCATCATTACTAGGTGGTTTTAACATCATTTCGTAGCTTTCAAGAATGTTTGATGATTTTTTCTTGGCTGCGTTTTGACTAACTGAAGGGGTGTTCTTGATTGCGTTTTGCCTCAAGACTGCGTTTTGCTCATTGCGTTTTGCCTTAAGACTGCATTTTGGTCATTGCGTTTTGCCTCAAGACTGCATTTTGCTCATTGCGTTTTGCCTCAAGACTGCGTTTTGGTCATTGCGTTTTGCCTAAAGACTGCATTTTGCTCATTGCGTTTTGCCTCAAGACTGCGTTTTGGTCATTGCGTTTTACCTCAAGACTGCATTTTGGTCATTGCGTTTGGCCTCAAGACTGTGTTTTGGTCATTGCGTTTTGCCTCAAGATCTTGCATTTTGTTCATTGGGTTTTGTCTAAAGGTTGCGTTTTGCTCATTGCGTTTTGATCATTGAAGACCCTTATTGCGTTTTACCTAGGGGAGACTCTGTCCATTTCATTTCTTGGTTGCATTTTGTCTCAAGAATTAACTGCGTTTTGTCTAAAGAAAACTGCGTTTTGTCCATTGAAAACCCTTGTTTTGAAGACTTTGGGCATATGACCGACTTTGGGCATATGACCGAATTTGGGAATATTATAATCAAAACAAGAACAACAAACAAACACCACAATCAAGAATCGAGACTCATAAGACACAATCAACCATAACAACACACCACATAAACAACAACACTTAATCCTAAAACAATCCGAATAAGATTCACTAAAACGTCAAAACGGCTAAAGATTTGGATTTAAATGTCAAGTGATCACAAAGTTTATTTGGTATCCCTTATTTGAGATTGAAGTGGGTTTTACGGAGGCGTCTACTTATTTCATCATCAAGACTTTCTTCCATTTTCTACCCCTTTCCTTAAACCCAATCTATCGATTGATGACTTGCTTGAACATATACAGTTATGATTGAGACTTGATTTATCTAGTTACCAGAAGTCAAGGGGCGGTTAGGTGAAGGTCTGGATAACTATCACTTAAAGGAGTTACATTGTAGTACTCAGTGTCACACGCAGAAGCTGATGTGGATAATTTCAAGAGGTGATGTACTAATTATACTTTTGATGTTGGGTATATGGTATTTAGAGGCTTTCCTCTGCACCGTTCTTCAATCTACAACAGTGCAAGCTTTAGTAACAAATTTGGGGAATGTTACTTCATTTTCAAGTTTGGTATATCAGGTTTACTTCACCAAGTGGTCACAACAATAGCCGACAGAATACGAGGTTGGTAAGTTTGCCAAAGAGTATAAGGTTGAGATGTGATCAGCAACTCTCATGGGATATTTGAAGCTATAGAATATCAATGGTGCTTCACAGTCTAAGTAAAATCTTTCAAAGTTCTTCAATGTCTTTCATAACTTTTCAAGATTGTTGCTTATGATAAGAACTTCTCGTGTATATGGGCGTACACGTCAATGATGCTTTCGAGAGTTCGAAACCATCATTGGGGAATACGTGTACTTTGATACTTTGATGTTATCAGGTCAACTTCCAGGAAGAAGTAGTTTATACTACTTCACTTAGTATGGTGTGTGAAGTATTCTGCAAGCGTGAGAAGAATTGTTGCTGATCTCTTGCATGTTCCCCCGAATGGATATTCACCAAGACCGAATGTCATGATACAGTATAGAAGCAGTATTAGATGGTGTGGTTGACTGTTTCTTCTACTAAATTCCGATATGCACTTTAAATGTCAATGTTAGAAGATCGTTCAAGCTACATCAACATTTCAGAATCTGCTAAAGATACGGATATTGGTTTAGGGGGAAGCTGATTCAAAAACTTCGCCAAAAAGGATTTTATGAAGAAAGCTTTTAAAGACATGCTGCATGAATTAGGGGGAAGTTAATCTAACTCATGAATACTACAATGGTTCTAGAACAAGTCAAGACAAAGAATATCTAAGCTGGAGTACAAGTTTCAAGACTAGAAGACAAAGACGTCATCTTCAGCATTGGAAGCGCCTCGGATGTCATTTTACTTTGTTGTATTTGTACTTGTTAGAAACATTGAAAGTAATTCCGTATGCCCACATATTGGGGGAAGATTGTTAGCCTTAAAATATGTCGGCTAATATGGAATTACATTAGTTTACATTAGCCGGACACGCAAGGACTTGAAATGTCAAGTGTAGTAAGTAGATCGTGTCTCGGGCTATATATATCCCCTCCATACTTCCATGGAGGGGTGAGGATTCATTTTACTTGTAATAAGGTATGTGTTTCTCTCTTTAGAGAACACACATCTTCCCTTTCTCTCACTAAATAATATGGCTAAATATTTGTTCAATCCTCCCCGACCTCCGGATCGTATCTCTTGTTATGTGAATCTTTATGGGTAACAATGGGTAACAAAGCTCTCCAAAAGCCTCTACTTTAATTATAGACATATCAAGGGATCTTGAGTTATCAATTATCAAGAAATCTTAAGGGTTGCTGAAGAATTCAATCACAAACTATTCAACCATAGTCTTGAATTCTTCTATACAGTTCAACCATTTAAATCAACCCTAACTCCAAACGACTGAATTTATCTTTCAATCAATCATCTCCTAATTTTTTGATCCTGGTACAGGTTTGTTATTTCTTTTATTATATTATTTTTATTTTTTCCGTTAATTTAGGGTTTATGAGATTC
Source organism: Tanacetum coccineum (assembly GCA_026074375.1). Classification (NCBI taxonomy): domain Eukaryota; kingdom Viridiplantae; phylum Streptophyta; class Magnoliopsida; order Asterales; family Asteraceae; genus Tanacetum; species Tanacetum coccineum. The sequence continues at coordinate 22,021 of BQNB010061072.1, read as the reverse complement.
TATACATATTTGGTTTTTTGTTACGATTCACATGATTTGGGTTGTGTATTAGTTTTTTATTTGATTAACTCATATTACTGCTACATTATTGTTATATCTGTTGAATCCAGTTAATATTATTATTGACTTTTTCATTAAGCAGGAACTGCAAAAAGGAAGCTTGGTGATGTTAATTTGGGTTGAAGTAACAAAGCGGCTACAGAGGCCGAAAACCATCATTAAAACTACTCTAATCTCATCACCATCTTTGTTGCAACACACATGGTCACTCATACTCACAATCAAAACAATATGTAAATCAAAGAACCATAAAAATATAACTAGTTCATGTGTCATCTTGTTTATTTTTAGAAGACTTGCACAAACACAATAGGATTTAAACCAAGAGCATAAGAAAATAAAGAAATCAAAAGGAGGTTCAAGAAAGAGCTTACAAATGATAAAGGAATAAGATTGAACACTAGATCTATAACATACACCAAGATCTTGCAAAACCCCCAAATTTATTTGAAACCCTAACTATAGATCTTGAACAAAAACCCTTAAACAAATGAACCAACACTTGCATCTTCCTTAAATAACCTTGAATAATAGCTAGGAACACTAGATCTTGAAGAGAAATCAAAGATATGGAAACCCTATTAAGGGTGTGTTTGTGCCGTGGGTGAGGGGAAGGAAAAAGGAAGAAAGAAAATTTCTTGGTGGCTTGAAAAGAATGAGAACCCTAATGTGTATAGTATGGTATTTATAGGAGGATCCCAAGTACTAGGGTTTTGTATTGGTTGAAAAGTTAACACAAACACTTAACCAAGTATGTGTGTGGTTCGGTTATAGTACAAAAGAAAGGAAGGAAAGAAAATTGCAAGAGTTTAGCTAGTGTGTGTAAAATTTATGAGAAATAAAATATGGATGATATTTATAGGAAGGACTAAGCTTGGAGCCAAAGTAGTTATCTTGGAGCCAAAGGAGTTAGGAGTGGAGCCAAAGGGGTTAGGAGTGGAGCCAAAGGGTGAGCCAAGCCAAGGGAGGGGGAGGAGACCATGAACTAAAGTGAAAAGATTCCCTTAGAATTAATTTAGTGTGCGAATGAGTGTAAATTGAGTAGGGGGAGGGATATCCATGAAATTTTGGACCTCTAATCTTGAGATATACGATAACTAGAATTTACGTGAAAAAGGTTACGAGTTTTTAGGGTTCCGTTTGATAAAAAACGCGAAAAACGCAAAATGTATGCGAAAACGTCGAAATCGTAAACGGAAGTGTACGTGACCTATGTAACACTTTGAAATGATAAAATAATGCATATAACAAATATACTAATCTTAGTCCGAAGCCGGAACGCGTCCGATGACATTTTTTAGTTTTACGCGGGACAACTTCCCGGTTTTAGGTTAAATTAATCGCGTAAATGGTAAAAGGGAAAAAAAGTAAAAAGAAAAATAATATCGAGGGTAAAAAGTAAAATTTTTATTCCATCACTAATGCATCGGATCCTATTAAAACCCCGTAATTAAGCATTCCTGGGGGAGAGTAGTACTAGCTTGGGTGACCCGCCGGGAAGTAAATAAAAAAAATACCGGTTACGAAGTAATCATTTTTATGTGACAGTAAAAGGTCAAAAAGTTAAAAAGTTAAGCCGAACCCAAAAAGTCAAAGGGTAAAATAGTCATTTAAAGTTCTAAAAATTGTCGGTTGTTACATTATGTTAGTGAAATATGACTAGTTGACCTCAAGCGATTTATGTCATTTCTAGGAAACAAAACTCTGCTTAATTTTTATTAGGTCAAGCGAAATATGTTCAAGCAAAATATGTTAGCAAGCGATTTATGACAGGTTGTTAGTTCAAGCGAAATACTTAGTTGTGTAAGACGAAACTCTGTCCAATTTTCATATTTCTAGCGAAACATTACATCCTCATATTCCAAGCAAAACATTACAAGCAAGAGAAACATTACAAGCAAAATATTACACTGTCCAAGCGAAACATTACATACATCACAAAAATATTTTATTTTCTACGGTTTGTCTTACTTTGTAAAATCCTGTGAAATATTTGCATTTCTCAGTTTTCGTAAAGATTTGTAAAATCTCGTGGAACATCAATCTTAATCATCAACAACAACAACTCTTAACACAATCCTCCTTTATCACTGTTCAATCATCGATGTGGGACAGCTTGAATTATATAAAATAAAGAGCAAAACACAAGGCAATCAAAAAGCCATACAAAAAAAATTCCAAATATTTAACCCTAAACCAACAACTCTACAACGAATCAATCAATGTTGATAGTACAAGATGGATTTAGAACCCAATCAGTCTCTCCATCCCAAAGACTTTTTGCAGTTCTTGGATAACCAAAGCAAAGAAAGAAAGAGTTTGAACCTTAGCGAAAATATCTTCATCAAGGCAAGAGGAACAACACAATTACGCCAATCCCATATCACCCATATTGCCACATAAACAACTCCTTCTTCGTTAAAGAGGAAAGCGGAAGAGAGGAAAAAACTGGTGGGTTAAATTTCCACCAATTACGAGACGATCATTCAATTCAAGATTGGAAAGGGTGGGACAATTTGAAACTCTTTGAAGCAAGTCTAGATCTAAAATCTACAAAGGAGAGAGAGACTTTTTTGTTTTTTGGTGGAGACTTTGTTTGTTTGTGGAAGAAAGAGAGAGAGAGATAATTTGCATGCGAAACAGTCAAAGTGTTATGCTTTGGGTTCTCCAATATCTAAAAAGTTTGTATATAATAAACATACATCATGTGAGATATTGGAGAACCCAAAGCATAACATTTTGACTGTTTCGCATGCAAATTATCTCTCTCTCTTTCTTCCACAAACAAACAAAGTCTCCACCAAAAAACAAAAAAGTCTCTCTCTCCTTTGTAGATTTTAGATCTAGACTTGCTTCAAAGAGTTTCAAATTGTCCCACCCTTTCCAATCTTGAATTGAATGATCGTCTCGTAATTGGTGGAAATTTAACCTACCGGTTTTTTCCTCTCTTCCGCTTTCCTCTTTAACGAAGAATGAGTTGTTTATGTGGCAATTTGGGTGATATGGGATTGGCGTAATCATGTTGTTCCTCTTGCCTTGATGAAGATATTTTCGCTAAGGTTCAAACTCTTTCTTTCTTTGCTTTGGTTATCCAAGAACCGCAAAAAGTCTTTAGGATGGAGAGATTGATTGGGTTCTAAATCAACATTGATTGATTCATTATAGAGTTGTTGGTTTAGGGTTAAATGTTCAGAATTTTTTTGTATGGCTTTTCAATTGCCTTGTGTTTTGCTCTTTATTTTATATAATTTAAGCTGTCCCACATCGATGAAATAGCTAAAGTCGCAAAAGAAAGAATCCCACATCAATGGAATAGCTAAAGTGGCAAAAGAAGAAGAAGAATCTTTTATATATATTGAGGTAGTCCCTATCCCTCTCAAAATCGTCAGTTGGATTAATCTGTTTCCAAAACTGTGATTGATTTCCGTATTTTCCAACTCTTCTTGTTGAATTCTTCTAATGTTCAAATATTGGCAAAATCCAGTTCAAGGCAGAGGAAAACCTTTAAGTCTCATAGTTTTTCCCGACTATCCTGCTCTTTTATTGCGCTCGCGGTTTTCACCGCAACTTTAAGAGTCATGTTCGAGGTTGTCTACAGGAAAGACGATCTCTACATTGCCCCAAGTGCAAAAAGCTCTTGGGGGCTTTGGACAGCCTCATGGCTCATTATTTCATTTGTCATTACTCATATAAGAAGAAATAAGATAAAAAAATTATAGAGGGGGGGGGGAGGGGGGGGGCTTTGCAGTCTTCAAACGTGGGATTAATTTTATTTTTACTTAATTCGTTAATTATTCTTTTAAATTTTGTAATACCAATTTAAAATGAACTTTTTATATAATAAACTCTAGTATTGAATAATTAACATGGAGCAATGTGAAAAAGAAACATGAGACGGACCAAATATTTGTTAAAATATTCGACTATTAGCAAGTTGGTCATACATTAGACTAATAATGGCCATGTTGTATCAATATTGGGTCTATTTAATATTAACATTTTCTCATTAGGAATCAATCTCAAGTGATTTTTTTCTATCTTTTTGAATTTCGTCAATTGAATTTGGATATCTAATAAATAATGGGCTCAGTGCAACTTTAGTTATCTAATCCAATTAAAGCTATATTTTATTAAGAATATGTATTTAAATTTATAACTATCTGATAGTTAGTATTTTACTAATTTTTTTTTTGTATTTTTTTGTCAGAGTTTCCCCTTTCTCTCATTACGAGTCATGCCCATCCGTGCGTTGCATCACACTTGGTGTTTGAGAAAAATCTGATTGTTACTTATGTGGACATTTAATCTACTCACAGATGGGTTCTACAAACTATACATTAGTTCTACTTATTTTTTGGCACTCGAAATTGTGATATATAGGAAGTTTCGTCCTAGCAAACACACCATTATTAAGGATACTTATTCATTAGGGTAATTTATTGGCTCATGTTAGCGTAATTTAAACTATCTCCTTCAAAGGAAATATATGATTACCTCTTTAGTAGTCAATATAGATTTGCTCCCTTAATATCCTTATGAATGACTCCTTGTTCGTGTAATTTAACCAAACCATCCACGACCATCAATCGTTCATGCGACCATTGTCTTTAAATTGGGACCGACGACCGACTTTGGAACTATAAGGGGGACCGACGGGTCGACCCCCTTATAGTGGGTAGCCTTAGTTTCTTCTGCTTTATTAGCCATGAAAAATGCATTGAGGGGTCTTTGGCATGTTTGTGTTGAATTTGCTCAACAGGTTTAAAGTATTACATTTGCAGCCATGGCGGGGTAAATAATTATATTTGCAGCCATGGAGACGGTGAAGTCAACTTACTATCTCTAAAAAGGCAACTGTTCTTGTACCTGAGAAAAACTTCATAAGCTCAAAATCTTTGCCCGGAGTAAGGTGCGCTGCATAAGCTGCCTCGATGTTGTTGTTCCTGGTTTCCCTACCCGATTCAAACCCATTCTTAAACCCGTTCGCCATAGCCAATGATAACTTGTTGAGATCAAAAGGGACTCCTTTTTTTAACAAGCCATCATATAGTAGAGATCAAATGGCAAACAATTTGTTTTCAAGTGTGGCCTATTAAACTAGCCATGTCCTATTAGTTGAGATAAAAAGTTATCAAACATGGTTCATCTAAAATAAGCCGTCTGGGAAAGCAAATTTTTTAGTTGTCACTGCAAGCGTTACCACGATCATTAAAATGCATTGTTGCAATCTGCATTTGTAGCCGCTTTTTACTTCAACCCAAATTACATCACTAGCATTCCTTTTTGCAGTTCGGCATTAATGAAAAAGTAATATATTAATATTAATGGATTCTTTCTCTTTTTATTCTCTCTCTAGTTCTTTCTCTCTCTAAAATCTTTTTTTTATTTTTGTGTTCATGGTGATGAAATGATGTCTCTAACAAAACCAAATATGTATAGAATCTCATAAACCCTAAATTAACAGAAAAAATCAAAATAATATAATAAAAGAAATAACAAACCTATATCAGGATCAAAAAATTAGGAGATGATTGATTGAAAGATGAATTCAGTCGTTTGGAGTTAGGGTTGATTTAAATGGTTGAACTGTATAGAAGAATTCAAGACTATGGTTGAATAGTTTGCGATTGAATTCTTCAGCAACCCTTGAGATGTCTTGATAATTGATAACTCAAGATCCCTTGATATGTCTACAATTAAAGTAGAGGCTTTTGGAGAGCTTTATATGCAGCAGGGTTTTATACATATGGCTGTGTGGGTAATACAAAGCATTTAAAGATACAGCCCCAATAAATTTAGGGGCTCAATCTTTTAGTATAATAGATAATTTTTTTCTTTTTTTTGTCAGAGTTGCCCTTTTCTCTCATTATGAGGCATGCCCATCCGTGCGTTATACCGGGCTTGGTGTTTGATAAAAATCTAATTGTTACTTATGTGGACATTTAATCTACTCACAGATATTGAGGACACCATTGGGTTCTACAAGCTATACATTGGTTCTACTTATTTTCTGGCACTCGAATTTGTGATATATAGGAAGTTTCGTCCTAGCAAACACACCATTATTAAGAAAACATAATCAAAGGGTAAAATAAGGTTGATGTTATAGGTAATATCAGCTCCTTCAAAGGAGGTTGATGTTATATAATAGGTAATATCAGCCGCTTTAAAGGAAATATATGATTACCTCTTTAGTAGTCAATATAGATTTGCTCCCTTAATATCCTTACGAATGACTCCTTGTTCATGTAATTTAACCAAACCATCCACGACCATCAATCATTCATGCGACCATTGTCTTCAAATTGGGACCGACGACCGACTTTGGCACTATAAGGGGGGCCGACGGGTCGACCCCCTTATAGTGGGTAGCCTTAGTTTCTTCTGCTTTATTAGCCATGAAAAATGCATTGAGGGGTCTTTGGCATGTTTGTGTTGAATTTGCTCAACAGGTTTAAAGTATTACATTTGCAGCCATGGCAGGGCAAATAATTACATTTACATCCATGGCGAGGCAAATGATTACCAATGTGTATAAACTGCGGTTATCAGCTGCAACCATGAAATTGGGTCGTCTGAAGAGGACACTATTTAACTATGAATGTTATGTGTTTAGCGGGTCAAAAACAATAAACTTGCGGGTTGGCGAGGTAAGCTTAATAAGCTTGCAGCTAAGGCCCTGTTTCTGTCAAAACTACGATGAACCAAAATATGGTCGTGTTATTGTATATTGTATATAATGTACTACAATCTATGATGTTTCACATTTTTCTGTTTGTTATTCATCATGGCTAGTGAAATTGTAATCTTTTTCATTGGTTTTCTTGATTGAGCTGTACATGTGATGTTGTGCAATCACTGTTAACAAGGCTGTGATGAGTTTAAATGGGTTCGGTTAAAGCTGAGATTGTCCATAACTTGGCCTGGCTACCTATTAGCGTATCCTCGTTTTCTCGATTACTACCCTATTTAAGCCTCATAGTTACCCTCTTTGTCGATTGTTATAGACACATAAGTTGCATTCAAGTTTACGAGACGTCCCATAGAAAAATATGTGGCCACGGTCGATCTGTAAGAAATCAACTATAATCGACTGTTAGAAATCGACGGTAAGAATCGCCTATAGTCGATCTGCAAGGATTCGACTGTAAGAAGGGAGAACAACAAGGATTCCCCTGATGTACTTCCTTCACTGATCGGATATGCAAGATTCAAACCAAATAACGGCTTTAGATGATGGTGTTATGAATCAAGATGGCGCCAATATTTAGTTTATGGTGTGTTTTTACTGATCGCTAACGACGGAAAGCAAGTATTTGAATATAATGCAGTTAGTTGGTCATGCTATACACGTATATGATCGTGAACTAAAAATAATCTGTTGGTGAGCCAATCTTTTACAAGTGATCTATATATTGTTGATGTAAGACATGCCAGCATATATATTTTATTGTGTAGGAACCGAGCCGCTAAAAATCTTTATGGTTATACAGTTGCTGAAGTGTGTGGGAAGAATCCAACCGATCTTTTAGTGGAAGATAAGGTCGCTATGTATTCCAATTTGTTTTAAAGGAATTTTATTTTCCGAATTTAATACAGTACATTTTATAACTGATCTCACATACATACTTTTTATAAAGAACGCTATATATTCATGCTCTGAGTAAGGTGTTGATTCAAATATGTAACATCATTTCCACAGGTGTTGGAACTTTGGATCTTACATATTAGACGGTGCGTTTGTATTTTACAAAAATGGTCTAAAGAATTTAGTCCATCTAGGAAAAATGGTCTAGATTTATAAATGGGTTATAAATATGGTCTTGATAGGTAATTTGTTTATATTAGTAAGTAGTATTTACAACATAATACAACATAAAGCAAAAAAGCAAAGAAATTACAATGAAATAATCTATAACAAAAAGCAATAAAAACAAGAGAATAACATGATGAAACATTTAAAACAAGAATTACAAATTTAGAGGAAGCACTTTTTTTACCAAATTTAGATTTAGGTTTTTCATTGAATCTGAGTACTCTGAGGTGAAAATGAGACAGGTTTAGGTTTAGGGTTTCTGAAGATATATAATAGAGGGTTTTTGAAGATATCTGAATAATCTTTATTTAAGAATGGGATGTTGTATAATTGGGCTCTTAATTCAAGAATGGGTTATTGTATAATGGCCTTTAAATTTAAGGATACATTTTGATGAGTACATGAAATGATACATGATTGTCTTATCTTTCTTAGAAAATCATTTTTTTAAACCAGTTTAGTCTAAGGGTATGTTTGGTGAAATGGGCTGGAGTTGGGGTTAAGACTTATTATTGAAAATTACTAAAAAAGACATAATTAAATGAGTTTTTTGTATATGTTATATACTTTTGTGGGTAAATAAGTAACTTATGGTTCAAAAGCCCAGGGCTAAAAAATTTAGCCCATTTTTTTAGGCTGGGGCTTATAGAGACTTATGACTTATAAGCCATTTCATAAGCCCGCGTGATAAACGAGACTTATTTAATAAGCCGACTTATTTTAAAATCGCAAGCCCCGATAAGCCCCTAAAAGCCCCTCGCCAAACATACCCTTAAATCACCAGTTCAACCAATTGAATCTTCAAGTCAATCAGTTCTATACATATGTATATTTTTTCTATATTTATTTGCTATGTGATCTTGAATGATTTCATGATTTACCTCACACTATTCCTATACTCAATTGAACCAATAATTGTATAACAAAGATTTGAAACAACCATCAATTGATGATTCTAAGTTATAACAATCTATATTAAAGCCGTTTGACGAATTAGTTTGACCTAAAGTTTAGCAATGTAAAATCACATAAAAATATATCAAATTAAATTCGTGTATAGTTTTGTAAAAGTCTATTATTTTTTGAAATATAATTAAATAATTTGACTAGCTATAATCTCTTATAAGCCGTTTTTTTATGGACTTGGGTTATTAAAATTTCTATAAGCCCCGTGTGAGAAACGAGACTTGTTTTATAAGCCAACTTAATTTAAAAGCTCAAGCCCCTATAATCCCTCAGAACCTGTTGCCAAACACAACCTTGGTGTTTCTGAGATAGTTACTTTAATTTACTTCAAAATGTTTTACAAAAATTTATACCAACATTAGCCCCCGCCACTTCAAGGTTGTCAATTAAACTTAGAAAGGTTGACGTAAAAAAAGGTTTTGTTACATTTTTGTTTAAAGTCATGCGAAACAAAACGGGTTAACAAAAAAACTTGCGGTAATCTGCTCACATTGTCACGAAAATAGACATGTTTATAGCATTTATAAAAACTATTTTCAAAGTATTTTTTTAAATGTCTAAGTTGTTAGCTTCAATGAAATAAGGGAGAAGACTTCCTTAACATTAGGCAATGGCTCATTGGTCAAAATAGTGCTCCTAATAGGAGTATAGACATCATCAGGACCCATAACAAACTGCACCAGCTTAAGAAGATGAGCATGATCCTTATAGTCATTTGCACCATCACAAATACAAACAGAAAGTTGTACCATGGCATTATATTCTCTCCAAAGAGAATTTAGCTTGTGATAATAGTCAGATAACTTGGATCCATTTAGTGTTAATCTTATAATGCAAATTAAAAATAACAGAGCCATCAATCTTATTATAAGTTTTAGACAATTCATCTCACATTTGTTTAGCATTACTAGAAAACACCTGACTAATGAATAAATCAGAAGACACATAATTAAGAATCCAAGTTAACACAACTGAATTACATCTTTCCCATTGCTCAACTAAGAAAGGTTCAGGCTCTAGATCACATTTGACACATTTCCCATTAATAAAACCTAATTTATTTTTTGAATGAATACAATGTTTTGAGGTAGCAACCCAAATCCTATAATTCTCAATTCCAGTAAGTTTTAAGCTTATTAAAGGTGTTTTATTAGTATCATTAGAATGAAGATATAAAGGGTCATTGATATCTATGACAATAGTTTTAACACCACTAGATCCACAAGGCTCACCCTTCTTATTGGGATCCATCTCAATTTTAACCATTATGAACATAAAACAAGCAAAACAAGAAATACAAGCAGACCTAATAGAACAACTCCTCAACACCAAACAATCACAAGAAACCACCAATTCCCAATCAACTTTACACAAACACCTGCTCCTCCTGCTCCTAAGACTGCCAAACAACTGGCTGCAAAAAGGAATCAGGAAAGAGTTAAGAGCATCTTGGTTTTAGCAATACCTGATGAATACCTCCTCAAGTTTCACAATGTTGCAGATGCTAAATCACTCTGGGAAGCAATCAAAACAAGGTTTGGAGGTAATGAAGAATCCAAGAAGACGTAGAAAAATGTTCTAAAACATCAGTTTGAAAATTTTTCTACTGCATCAAATGAAAGTCTAGACAAGGCTTATGATAGGTTCCAAAAACTCCAATATCAAAGGAAGATATCAACCAGAAGTTCCTAAGAAGTCTTCCTCCTTCATGGAATCAAATTGCTTTAATCACGAGAAATAAGCCAGACATTGATGAGATTGATATTGATGACCTCTACAACAACCTTAGGGTCTACGAAGATGAGATGAAAAGGTCTTCAAGTTCCACTTCTACTTCTCAGAACTTGGCATTTCTTTCCTCTGAGAACACTAGAAGTACTAATGAAGTTAGTACTGCTAGTGGAGATTTTGGGGTTAGTACTCCTGGTGGAATTAGTCAAGTTCCATCTACCCCATGTGCTCATGATGCAGCATGCTCTTTCTTTGCACAACCAACAACCAGTCCTCAACTTAAAAATGAAGATTCTCAGCAGATTGATGAAGATAACTTGAAAGAATTAGATCTTAGATGGCAGGTGGCTATGTTGACTGTCAGAGTAAGAAAATTCATTCAGAAGACAGGAAGGAACATGGATTTCAAAGAGAAATGACTTGTTTCACTCGATAAATCAAAAATTGAGTGCTACAACTGTCACAGAAAAGGGAATTTTGCTAGGGAATGCAGATCTGGAAGGAATCAAGGGAAAAGATCTTATGGTGACAATGGCAGGAGCAATGCACCAACAAATGAATCTTCATCACAGGCACTGGTGGCTTAAGATGGTCTAGGAGGATATGACTGGAGTAATGATTTTGAAATAGAACCAGTCAACTATGCTTTAATGGCAATCTCTTCTTCAAGCTCATCAAGTTCTTCTGACTTCGAGGTAAAAGAGATATAGGGGGGGGGGGGGGGGGGGGGGGGGGGGGGGGGGGGGGGGGGGGGGGGGGGGGGGTGGGGGGGGGGGGGGGGGGGGGGGGGGGGGGGGGGGGGGGGGGGGGGGGGGGCAAAAATGTTCTAAACAATGTCTTGAATATTTTAAAACTCTTCAAAAGAATTATGATAGTGAAAGAGAAAAACATAGCAAAGCAAGACTAGAAATTCAGGGTTATGAGTTAGCCTTAGAGTCACTAGAATCTAGGATACTTATACATGAAAAGAATGAATTAGCTTGGGGTGAAAAATATGAGTTTCAAAACTATGAGCTTAAATCCAGAGAAATAAAAATTAACAACCTTAACTTGGAATTAGAGAAAGTTGTTAAGGAAAGAGATGAGTTAAAATTAAAGATAGAAAAATAGGAAGAATCATCCAAGAATCTTGATGAATTACTCAACAGTCAAATGAGTGCTAAAGATAAAACTGGTTTAAGATATGGCACACAACTGAATGAAATGAGTAACAATTCTAAAACTGATAGTGAGATTAGTTTGAGTGTTTTTGATGTTAGAACTAGTGATGAAGAGTCTCTACCAGCTAATGATAGGTTTTCCAAAGTAGATGGGTATCATGCTGTTCCCCCTCCTATAACAGGGAACTTCCTAACCCCAAGATATGACATATCATTTATAGGTTTAGATGAATATGCCATTAGGAAGAAAATAATTGAGTCAAAAACAACTGACCTTAATGCTGACACTAGTAAATCTAAAAGTAGTGAGACTGTAGGTAATACAAATGAAGTAAATGTTGAAAAACCTAAGTCTGGCAATGAATTAGTTGTGTCTACACCAAACATTAACAAAGATAAAGTCATCATTGAGGATTGGAACTCAGATGTTGAGGATGATGTGTTTGAAGTTAGTCATGTTAAGACTAATGAAACTCAAACAGCTAAAACTCAAGTTGATAAAATTGGTCAAACTTCTAAGAAAGCAAGAATTGGATTTAAGAAAATAAAAGCTTGCTTTGTCTATAAGAGCACTGACCATTTGATCAAAGATTGTGATTTTTATGACAAAAGGAGCCCAGAACCTAAGTTGAAAAATGTGGTCAATACTGGTCTATGGGATAATGCTAAAAGGGTTAATCATCAAAAAAATTCAAAATACCCTCATTTTAGAAAGACTTTTATCCCATCAGGAGCTCTAACAAGAACATGTTTGATTACTCCTGTTAAGCAAAGTGAGAAAAGAACAGTTCACAAAGTTAGTACCGATAGGCCAGTTAGTACTGCTAGGCCAGTTAGTACTGCTAAGCCTGTTAGTACTGTTAGACCATTTGCTCCAAAAATAGCACAAACTAGTGGTGCTATTTGACCAATTTACCCAAGAATGAACAATGTAAGACCAAGAGGCTCATATTTACCTATCAAGAGTGTTAACATAAGAAATCACTAGCTACATAAGAAAGATCCGGAGGTCGGGGAGGATTGAACAAATGTTTAGCCATATTATTTAGAGAGAGAAGGGAAGATGTGTGTTTTCTAGAGAGAGAAATACACACACCTTATTACAAAATTATGAATCCTCACCCCTCCATGGAAGTATGGAGGGGGTATATATAGGTCAAGACAAGGGACACTATACTATCTTAACAGTTATAGTCCCTGTAGTTCTTGCCTAATGAAAACTAATGTAATTCCGATATGTCACCATATTTTAAGGCTAACAATCTTCCCCCAATATGTGGACATATGGAATTACTTACAATGTTCCTATCTTGTACAAATACAA
>BQNB010061071.1:0-24153 GCA_026074375.1 Tanacetum coccineum | reverse complement strand
TTTTCCGCGTGAACAATAGATTGTTTTGTTAGAGTCTCTCACAGAGTTACTTTTGATTACATTAGTACTCTATATCCTTACGGTTTTAGCTTTAGAATAGATTGAACAATCAAGAAATAGTTTTACGATTAATAGAAAAGATCCATAGAGGATCAAAGTATTGTTTTTAGTAATTCTTCTTTAGCACTATTGTTTATATTTCGCGTGAACAATAGGTTGTTTTGTTGGAGTCTCTCACAGAGTTACTTTTGATTACATTAGTGCTCTATATCTTTCACAGGCTTAAAAGATCTATCTAGGGCTGAGACCTACAGTATAATTTATCCTCGACCTTTTCTTTTAAAGCTTTCATGTCTAAAAATTCTTCAATGTTTTTGTTTTCTTTCTTATTTAAAATCCTTTTTCAAATATGTAACATCTTCTACCATTAACTTGTTATGGTTGATGGTAGAAGCAAGTTGCATTTTTACAGAATGAAGTTCCTTTTTCAGAGTTTCTTCTTTAATAATACGATCAGTGATAACTATTCTTAATTGTTCATCAATCTTTTGTTCTCTTTCCGTTAATTTAAACTTAGCCCGTCTTTCATACAGTTTAACTTGTTCCTTATATGTTGTAAGTTCAGCAGTTAATGAATTCTCGACTAATGTGTTTTGTGTTGTGACTAAGACAGGTTGGGCAGGCGGTTCATGCATATCATTAAATATCATCATGTATGCATCATTTAGAATAGAAGATACATTACTTTGTACAACTAACACTGCGTTGTCCTTTACATACTGTTCATACGGAATTATATTACTATCACCCATATAATTAGCATGTGAGTCAACAATGTAGTTTGGTTGTACATCGTCAGGTATCTCGTGTTCTTCATGATGTTCACAAACAGCATCCTGATAGTGATCATGGTCGTATACCTCAGATAGAATGTCTGAATCATAAGACGGACCAGCTTCATCATAAACAGGATCTGCGGATGATAGATTAGCCATGAACATAGTCTGTGCCATGGGAGCCTCATCAACATCAGAATCAAAAGCATCACAGTCATCGGCTTGAAACACATTGTCCACATTGAGTGCTAAATCCTGAACTAGTTGCTCATCCACATCTTCATCAATAGCGTTGTCTTGTCCACCTGCAATAAACAATAACTGCTCCTCATCCAATGCCACCCCATTCTCCTGAGCTTGCATCAGCACCATCTTGTTTTTGAAGTATTCAGAGTTCTATGGACGCTTGGGTTGAGTGCAGTTCCTTGCTATGTGGCTTATACCGTTGTAGTTGTAGCACTTAATCTTCCTTGCTTGACCCAGATTAGCATTCCCAACTCTGTTCTGTGCTCCCCCATAACCAGCTGCACCTCCACCCCGTGCATTGTTCCCTTGAACATTCTGAACCACAACTCTCCCATTCTGAACAACAACCCTACCGTCTTGAACTATGGCTTGGTTCTTTATGTTTGATGTGGTTCTGAGTTGATTGTTGGTTTGAGGTAGGTATGTTTTGTATGATTGGGTGAGTAGGGCAAGTGTGTTGGTTAAGTTCTCAATTAAGTTATCCATTGAAGAGAGTCCTGAGTCAAGTTGAGTGTCGTCAGCAAAGTGTGGTTGAAGATGTGTGGATGGTGGAGTGGTAGATAACTGTGAGTAGTACTGCTGTTGTGAAACATTAGACATCAAAGCGAGAGGATCAACACTGTGTTGAGTGAATTGATCCAACATCATTTTGTTCTCATTAGCGTGTGCCTCGTGCTGCTTTAGATAAGCATACAGTTGATCATAGTTGGAGTCCCTCAAGCCTCTGTTTAGTTTCACTGCTGTTACAAATCTACCCCATTCAGGTAACATGTTATTAACAAACTTTGAGTTCAACTGCATTCTGGACATGGGTACCAGATCATGACAACTATCACCGAAAACCGAGATCATGACATGTTTGTGTGACTTAAGAACCTTGATCAAGGAGGTTTTATCCTCATCTTTTAAGTTTTTAGCGATTATGACGGGTAATTTGTCATCACCCTCCAAAAATGCATACTCAAGATGGGATGGTAAGTCTTTGAGTTCAAGGTCGGGAGGATCTTCACATGAAGATTTAATCTTTTCAGGCACATTAATTTTACAAACTGGTGACGGAGGGAAATTTGGGTCACTATTGATCATACTTAACAATTCCTCAAAATAAACAGTATCTCCCTCAGAATCATAGATGCCGTCAACACCTGGTGGTATTGAATCATCGTGTTCAAGAAATTCATCGATCTCTTCCATTAGAAAATCACTTCCTCTGAAGGGAGTGAAAGATGGAGAGCGAGAATCGATCATAAGTTCCGTAGTAGAAGTGGGATTGCCACTTTCAAAAATTTCAAGTACTTCTTGAACATATTCTTCACAAGCAATGTCAATAACATCAACTCGGTTAACCGATTCAATGATATTGTAGGAGAAAGTCTTAGTATCACCAACTTTGAAGGTCACGGATTGGTCATCATGTCTAAGGGTCATTTGTTCACCGTGAACGTCGATCAAGCACTTGCCGGTCCTCAGAAGGTCTTCTAAGATTAGGGGAACCTGAGATCGGCAACGTAAATCACGACCACAAAAATCGCAGGAAGAAGAACGTTCCAACCTTCACGAAAAAATCCTCGGCGCATGCCAGGTTGGAGTAAGAAATCGTTCGGATCGGGGCAAATTCAAGTATCATTCAGTTTTGCAATGCTGGGAGACTTAGTTCTTTCCAAATGGAGAGAGGCATTAGGTTGATGCTTGCACCGAGATCGGCCAAGGCTAAGCATTCATTCATCTCCGGAAAATCACACGGTATAAGAAATCTACCAGGGTCTCCAAGTTTCTCGGGAAACTTTTTTAGGATAACCGTCGAGCAATTCCTCGTTTACACGGATGTCCTTGTCAACTCAATTATCCCTTATCTTGTCCCATTGAGGGGCCTTCTAAACATTGTGCAAATTTTTGGGGCATGCTAGAGAGCGTCCGCGAAACTTAGCTCGAAATGGAGATTCCGAAAAATCTCTATAAATTTTGAAGCTAGAAGATCATCTTTTTCACGGAGTTTCTCTTTGTTAGCCCTTGAAGGATAAGGCAATGCTGGTTTAGTTTTTGAAGCAACAACGGGCTCACCAATTTGGTCATTAGTTTGGATCACCCGAGGTTGGATGTTTTTTGGTGCTTGGTTTGCACGTATCCTTTGTGTCACCACGGGTTCAATTTTCCATTCTACTTTAGGAGGAGAGAAATATTGAGGTCCAGTTATAGGAACCCAGAAATCAAACCCGCTTCGGGTATGATTGCTTTCATGTATCCTTTCGGGTTAAATAGAATGGTGTTGCTTGGAAGAAGAACCCGAGCCCGAAGTAAAGCGGGTAATTACTATTCATGAATTTGTTGGATCATGTCCTTATGATTTGCCATTTGATTTTGCATATTTTGCATAACCGCGTCATTAGCTTTGACGTAGTTATCGAAATCTGGCTTAGACACACCTGGTGCTGGTGGAACTGGAGCTTGGTAAGCTGGAGCTTGAAAAGTCGGGGGTTGATTAATCTGGGGTTGGTAAATTTGTCCTTGATTGAAATTATTACCCCCATATTTTGATTAAAAATGTTCCCCAGATTTTGGTTGAAATTGATTCCCACGATTTTTGTGTTTTGATGTTTTGTATTGGTGGGAGGAAACCGTGAGGTCGAATTCGGATTGCAACAATCTAGCGCGTAACTGGCATCCCTTGATTATAGTTAACTCGGTGGCTGTGACACGATATCTTGTATATTGCACATAAATGATTGCCATCGGTGGCTGGACAATTTTGGTAAGAATGACCACCCCCGCAAGTTACACAACTTTGCTCGACTGCTTTTACAGGAGCGGGAGCTGGAGTTTGGTTTTTCTTATCGAGAATCAATGCTCTAACCATATCTTTCAGCTCAGCAACATCGGATGAAACTGCTGGGGTGGAAGAGCTCGGTACTCCCTATATGAACAACAATGGCCTTGCTTTCCGTGATTGACAAACTATGGACCTTGCTCTCGATGCTTTTTAGGCATTCTCTGAGGCATTTTATCCATAAAGTTTACCACCCGCAAAGCGGAGCTTTCTTCAATGAATCTTGATCATTCGAATTTAGGGAATTATAGAATGTATCAAGTTGAATGAATTCTGAAAACACATGATGCGCATTCCCCAAGAAGATCATTGAAAACGGTCTCATGCCGTCGTAAAAAAACCGTTTCAAATCAATTTTTGTTGAAATCTCGTGATTTCATTTTGAAGATTTGTTGTTTTAGAGGGAGGGAAGAATTTGTTAATGAATTTCGAGACAAGATCATCCCATGTAAGAATCGATCGAGGGGGTTCTTTTTCAAGCCAAATCCGGGCGGCTCACTCGAGGGAAAATGGGAAAAGGGATAAGACTTAACCACGTACTCGGATGTTCGGGAACTTCAACGTAGAAGTGATCTTGTTTGAAATTTCGAAGTGAGCATGTGGGTCTTCTTTATCATGTCCAAAAAATTGCTTGTTTTGAACAAGATTAAGTAGACCATGCTTGATCTCAAAGTTGTTCGCGGTAATTTCGGGAACAACGATCGCATCCTCGTAACCCTCGGTGGGTGCTTCGAGTAATTGCGCCATAGTACGATTATCGTCCACGAAACATGGGATGAATAAGTTCTTGATTGTTTATTTGGTTTCTCAAGATTGGGTGATTCAACAGAAGTTTTTTGGACTTGTTGTTGTCGACGTTTACGGGCTTGAGAACGAGTGCGCATGCACAAAATAGAAATATAAAAAGAAAATTTACACTAATTTTTTTTTGTTTCTCAATGATTTATTCACAATGTATTTTACCCGACAATGAGGTAGGACAACTTCAACCAAATAATCTACTTACTTCACGGTAGCTCTCGAAATGACAAACGCACAGGTAAGCGGAGGAGTAGGAATAGTGCGAAGCTTATTTCTCCTTTCGGGTCGTAGTTCCTCGGAACAACCCTCCTTATACCTACTTTTTAGTTTGTTTAACTTTTCAAGGTGAGTCGTACGTCGTAAGAGACATAAATGGCAAGTTTTTAAATCTTTTGTTCGATTTGGGAACCAACAAATTCACCTGAATTTATTATGATAATACTTTAATGAAAGTATTATATGATTGATGAATTTTATTTCTTGATTAAGACAATGCTTTTATATTTTTGGTTTTTCTTGTTTTATAAATATATACTAAAAAAAAGAAATGAAAAATATTTTTGTATTTTTATAAAAATAAAAGAGATATTCACAAATTCAAACACAATTTTTCAAACGTAACGATTAGAATCGTTATCGCATCCTCCCCTGCAACGGAGCCAAAAATTGACGAAATCGCGGAAACTTATTTCCTTTTTATATATAAATAAATGTAAATAAATATAAATATATAACAAGGATCAAAGTCTACAAAATCAATGAAACCGGAAGTAGTATAGAGTATTTCCGGGTCGTTATTTCCCAACGAGGCTTGAATGGAAAATCGAATGACGGATTGATGATTGATGTTTGAATGACAAAGATTTGGATTTGATTTTTCTAAATAAAATGCAAAAGCAATTAAGGAAAACCTAACAACAAAAGCTATTAAAGATTTAAACCTAAAATGAGACGGGAATATAAAAAATGCGAGCTATAAAAAAAACTATATTATCAAAAATTAAACCCTAAAGCGATAAAAATGCTAAAATGCTAAGCAGCTTGAGCTCAAATAAGCTAATGGAAAATGGAACAGACAAGTTGGGCACTAGACCTATCAAGCAAATGCAGACCAAGTTAAGCAAGGTAAATAAGCTAGAACAGGCCTAGACAAATCTAATAAGCTTAACTAGCCCTAAATAAACAAATTCAGCGAGCCATTAAGCTAAATTGAGCAAGAGAAACTCAGCAGTACTAACTTGGAGTTAGTACTGCTGGCCTAGATTTAGTACTGCTGGTTTTAATAAAACACAATGAAATAATAAATAAGCAAATAAGCCAAAACAGATATTCTACTATCCCCGATAAGCACTCAGGCATAAGAATAAGCTACTACAATAAACTAGAATGGAGAATAAGCTAAAAAACTAAAAACTGATAAACTCTTAACAATCTTTAAAATTACTTTGAAAACGGCAAATAAGCTTAATAAGCTCTTACTAAATGACAGTTAAACGAAAAGGGCTTAATCTACTCTAAAAAGCTAAGCAAATCTTAAATAAGCAGAAATAATAAGCTAATAATCAAAAATGAACCAACAGTACTAACAGTATTAACTACCAGTACTAACCTGGAGTTAGTACTTGGCTATCTTATAGAGTTAGTACTGTTGGCTTTAAAATCCCAAAAGAGAACTAGCAGTACTAACTATGGGTTAGTACTGCTTGTTCCAAACACCCCTTAAAGTTTTCAAAAATCATTTTTTTTATATTTCAAGCTGATTTGATCCCAAATTGTTGACAAATTAAAACACTTATAAGCAGACTTTAATCAAGAATAAGCACTTAAATGAGCTAAATTAGTCTAACAGTGTTAACTCAAAACTAACAGTTTTAACAAGTGAACTAACAGTATTAACTAAGAAAGTGATACAAACTATTTTTAAACTAACAACTAAGCAAAATAAGCATTAAAACATTCTGATAAAGCACAAATAAGCAAATATAGGTAACAATAAAGCACTATAAGCAGTTCTACAGTAAATAAGAAAAACAAGAAAAAGAGAGAGACTTACAAAACCCTTGCTCAAAACAGGGTCAAACAATGAATCTACAAGCTCTAGCTTGTATAAAACAAGCTAGTGAGAGTCCATAAGCCCATCCAGAACTGGCTTATCATCCAAATAGTGAGCTGTGGTGTAATTGAGAGTGATTTTTGTGATTTCCTCTTAACTACTTAACTTTTTTTTAGTTTTACTTAATGAAAACAGCTTATAAGTGAGCTGTGTTGAGAGCTTTTTGAACACAAAACAACACAATTAAGAAACTTAACACTTGTAATTGTAAATTGACTTAAAAACTCAAATTTGCATTAAAACTTGAAAATGTTACAAAGCTGAAAGTAAAAGCTGTAAATGACTTTAAAAACTGAAAATTAAACTTAAGATATTCTAAAAATTAACTAGTTGCCTCAAAGGCTTACAAAAGGCTCTTATTTATAGCCGAAGTCTTCTCTCTTGGACTTGCAGCTTGTGTTTCTTTTGAGAGAGCTTTAACCAAGTGTGCTTGTTGTGTGAGGTGATTTTAAAGCAAATCCCAGCCTTCAATTTCATTTGTGCTTCTTTGGAGTCAATCTCAGCCTTTGAAAAACCTTGGGAATGGTGTGGGATTGCCAACATGGCACTTATACAACTGGGGGGGAAATAGTAGGGTGGTTGAAATGATTTTGGCTAGGGTGTCGAGTGATTTTGCAGGGGAGAAGGTATGGGACGACAAGTGGGAAAGAAAAGGTATACAAGTTGGGTTATGACAGAGAGAGGTTGAAGATGATTAAGGGAATGTTTGGTTTGTGTACAAGAAAGGCCCTTCCACATCTCTCTTCTTTTCATTCTCTATTTCCCTTTTCTTTCTTTTATAACTTAGGTTTCCCATATTGACATAATCAGCCCCTGTCTTTGTTTCCTTAATCATATAACTTAGGGGTTTGGCATTTTTGACCCCTCAAGTTATATTTTTCTTTGCTTTTTTCTTCTCGGAGTTGACTTGATTTTGATTGGGCTTCGACTTTACACACTTTTCCATCCCGTGTCCTGTTTTGTCTCTTTTTGATTGGTTTTTTCGTCCTTTTGTGAGATATCCGTTCCTGCACAACACAATTAGCAAAACAAGCATATATTTGGCATTTTGAGTCCGTTTTTGGTCATTTAAGCTCGTTTTTAGAGGTAAAAGATATGTGTAATTAAGCACATATCAAATCCCCCAAACTAAGGTATTGTGTGTCCTCACGCAATGTTATGAAGTAAACATGTAAGCCCCGTTTTCACCATTTTCTAACTACAACTAATATTTTTGGATTTTCTCATTTTTTAACAAGTTTGACTTTCTTTATTTATTAATACTGGGATCATAGAATGAGAAGCGCCCGTAGAGTGATCTACGGATGTCCTGACGGATAAATTCATCGTCCTCGATTTTTCACAAGTTCCAAGCTAAGCAATTAAACAAGATCATTGTCGATATAAGTTTATATGTTAAGCCCTCATACTTATGACTTGAGAATTTTCAACTCCCAACATGGATATACGATTGAATGTGTGTACTCATTTTAATTTAACCATAGATCAACTTATTTTCATAGTCATAATTCAAAATGAATCATGACTCAAAGCAACAACTTATTAAGACTTCGTAACTTGATTTCGAGATTTAAACTTTAGAACTTTTTGCAACATATTCAACATTATAATCATAAGTTCTTTAAAGCTTAGGAATGCGTTGCTTAGTTTGAACCCCTACCTCGTGGTTAACGGAGTAGGATATCACAACCAACGACCGCCTGATCTTAGTTTGAAACCCACCCCGTTGCTAGCGTAAGTGGGAAATCACAATCAACCACCTTATACTTATATAATTTCCTAATATGGCTAAGGATTGGTGTCTTAGTTTAAAAACCCTCACACTAGACGCTTTTCTACTAAGTGAGATATATCACGCACACCAATCCTTTAGAATAAAAGACGTCTTAGTTTGAACCCCAACCTCGTTGCTAGCGAGTGGATTTCACGACAAAACTGAAATCCTCTTTTACCTTTGCTCCATACATATCCAAAAACTGCCATGCTTCATTGGCAAAATTTCAATATTCATAAGGGGTAAAAGCATTTTTGCATTCACATTGCATTCATGCTTCTTTGGTATTTATCTTTTAAAACACTATAAACTCTGCTTTTGAAAACTCGAGTTTACAAATTTGAAGCTTTTTTCTGAAACATTGATTGACTAGTTGAATAAATTGAGTTACGTATTGATTAGGTGGATTAGAAAATCACGGAAAAAAAAAGAGAAAAACCACAAGTTACTTTGTATATGTTTTTTAGAAGAATCTTGCTTAGTGCACATACACTTATATTTAACTCTATCATATCTCGTTCTCACATTTTTAAAAATTCAAAATCAGAGAATTCGTGAAGCTTGGCCTAAGGACTAGCTAGGGCTCAACACACGCCCCGATCAAGTCAAAAATTATTCTTATTCTAACCCAAAAGAAAAGCAAAATTACAAAACACTTATTTATCATTTGAAAAATTTTCATTTTTTTTTTGGTATTTTGGTGGTAAAAACGGTTAACCGGTAACAATGCTGTGCAGGCAACAATCAAATCGAAGATGAACCCCCCCCCCCCAAACTAGAACTAAAATACATCGACCTCAAGATTTGAAGGTATTACATTAATCCTAAGGCCATTTATGAGAGTATGCCAAAAGATAAAACTTAGTCGATAAGATTAGGAATATCGGATTCTCCAAATGAAGCAGAGGATGTGAAACTCTTGATGAAATGCCAAAACAGAGAGGTCTTCACAATCCGGGCAAATCCTGACAATAAACATAACAACAACATGAAACACGGGTATGGAAAAGACCAAGCTATCTCACACAACAATAAAACACTTATTAACACTACTTATACTAAGATTAAACTAAGATAAAACATGGGGTGACTCCCACTAAGCGCTTGTTTAGGGTACCGCGATGCTTGACCATCACAAAGGATTATAGGATCCTTAGGACACAATGGAAATTAAAAATCATCATCGGACTTTCCCATTCAAGTGACTACGAATAAGTATGAATTTTAGAAAGTTTCCCACTCGCGATGAGAATACATCCGTCATGAAAGAAGCATAATGATAAATTGAGAATGTCGGATCAAATATGGTATCTTCATCTAAAGGAGAGAAGAGAAGGCGGAATAACCGGATAAGCAAGAAATGGGAGAAAGATCCATACACATAAGCGAAAATTCACTAGTGGGTAATGAAATCTTGCTCCAGAATGGGATGGGTTGGGTAAACATTAGCCACATCTACGGGGAATGACTTCCACCACATCAATGTTGAATTCCCGAAGTGGGGAATAATCAACATAAAACGATTCGAACTCGGGAAGGGAAATGAAGAAGTACCGTCATCTACGGAAGTCGAAACATCATCACATCCTCAATACCGGGTGTATTGTCCGTCATCAGCAAGAAACAAGTCATTCTCCTCCATAAAGAGAATCATTATTCCGCCAAGGTGATATGAGATGGAGGGAGTAGATTCGATAGCATTAGAAGTGGCTTGAAGAGCTACCTGAGGTCGAGGAAAGAGTATTCGTAGAGCAACACTTTCCAAAAACAAAATCACCTTCACGGGTCAAAATTCAACTTCCCTCAATTTTTGGTGGAATTGATTTAGAGAGAGGATGATTTTCACCGGCGAACACATTGGAAAGAGAATCGATCTTAGGAGAAGAATCAATCGAAATGTCCTCGATTTAGCACGGATTCTACAAGAACATGATTCAAGCATCAAAGAATCAATTACCCGGTGGAATTGAAAGCAATGCCTTCCAGCACCACATCATAAATTCGATCTACTTATCGAAAGCAATTTCTTCATCAAGATCAAAGAGAGGATTAGAGAAAATGATTAAAATTCTCTTTTGGAGAATGTCCGCCTAGGAAAATGAACTTCGTCACTTAAGGAAAAATCTCAATCGATATCGAAGAGAAGGGTTGGAGAAAGAACATCATGATTCTTTGAAGACTCATCATATGGAGGCAAATCACACTCCATCGTCGGAAAAATCCTCGAACGTCAATTGGGTTGGGACAAGGTTCTCGAGAAACCACTAGACTTATGAATTCGTCACGATTTCCGTTGCCACAGAATAGTGTCAAATGCAACTTCCCCCAAACTAGAAGAGTTAACCTACTTTGTGTTGGTTGATTCGGGTGTGATAGCAATGTATAGTCTCGTCATCATCATTATCACAGTGAACGAGAGGCGCGATTCCAAGCCGGAGTATTAATGTACTCAGAAAGCTCGCCACTTTATATTTTCACATCTGAACAAGTTTTGCTAAGCAATTCTTGCACTTTCCTCGTATTGAGCGTGCTTAACTCCAAAAAGTTCCCAAGCTTGCAATAGAACCTTAGGCGTTTCCCAAAAAAGAGATACGATTAAACTGTTAGAAAAGCTTTCCAATCGATTTCATTAGGATCCTCTTGGGCCTTGCAAAGCTTCCAAGCTCATTGGTTGAGAGGTGATGATTGACGGAAAATTGCGGGGTTTTGAAGTTGTCAAAACCGAAAGAAAGAAGCGTTTTGAACTCATCGGTTGACATTCAATAGTCTCATGAGGACCCCTACATTTTCACACAAAGATTTTGCTGTTGAAGATTATGCAAATCTTGCGGGGAATTTGAAATCAAGGCTGTATCCGGCTCTGATAGATAAACGCTTTGAGGTGTACAGCAATGACAATATTGAGTATCGTTCCCAGCTATTCACACAAGATTTGCTAGAGAGTGTGGGGTGGAGGAAGAAACTTGGAGATTTGATCAAAAGAGTACGGATTGAAAATCCTTTGATTTCCCTTTCCATAAGTAAACTAAGACAAACTCCACCAAGAGACTACAACCGCACTGTTTTGGCCTCGTGCACGAATAACAATAAGAGTTATCCGTCCGTTGTCCACACCCTACACATTCAAAACAGAGATAGAGACTACCATCAAATTAAACAAATAAGCGACAAGAAAAAATTAAACGGTTAAGAGAAAAAGAAGATTTATTTTTTTTGGTTTTTTCGGATTTATTAACAACCTAAATTCACAATTGGAACAAAATCAGATAAGAGAACTTAAAGCCAAATAATCGATCTACTTCACGGTAAGCTCTCACAATAAAACCACAGTAGATCGGAGATTAAGGAATAGCGCGAAGCTTATTTCTCCTTTCGGGTCGTAGTTCGTTGGAACAACCCTCCTTATACCCACTTTATAGTTTGTTTATCAAAATGAGGTGAGCCGTATATCGTAAGTGACACAGAAGGCAAGTTTTAAATCTTTTGTTCGAGTTGGGAACTCAATAGTTCACCGGAACTTATTATGATAATACCTCAGTTGAGAATATTATATTTTGGTATTTTACCAATTAGTGAATTTTAATTTTTATGGACAATTTTTTATTGTTTTTGATTTTTTTTCTTTGGCTTTTGTATGATAATTATACTAAAAAAAAATTTGAAAAATATTTTTGTACTTTTTATGTTTTTGTAGAAGGAAATATTCACAGGTTTAAACAATAATTGTCAAACGTAACGATATTCGTTTTCAACCTCCCCGGCAACGGCGCCATTTTGATACTCCTCCTTTTGCAAGGCTGATGAGTACGATTCGATTGTAGTATAGGATACGTAATTATTCCGAGAGATTAAAAATCAATTCCTTTTATCCAAAGGAAAATCAATTTAAAACTACCCGGGTCGTTGTCCCAACGAGGCTAGAGATGGAAAATCGCAAGACGATTGATGATTTGTAATTGAATGTCACAAGGAATGATTTGGCACTAAAACTGATAAAAATAAACAAAAGCACATAAAAATAGCAAAGAGAAAAAGCTGGAACAAAAACAAAAGCTAGAAATGGCAAAAACACTTAAAACTTTTACACTAAAACACAAGTAAGCTCAAATAAACTTAAGACAAATTAAATAAGCTAAACTGACTCTAAATAAGCAAATACAAAAAGCAATTAAGCTAAATAAAATAAGATAAACCTCACCAGTACTAACGAAGCAGTACTCCAGTATTAACTACCAGTAACAACTTGAGTTAGTACTGTTAGTTATAAGTTAGTACAGTTGGTCGAAAGTTATGTAACTGCTAGCTTAAACAAAACACCATGAAACAAAGGAAATAAGCAATAAGCTAAAACAGAAATTTAACTTACCCTAATAAGCATAACATAAGATTAAGCAGACCATAATAGATTATAATGAAAATAGAACAAGAAAAACTAACTGATGAACACTTGGAAATACTTTGAAAAGGGAAAATAAGCTTAAATGAGTTTACCCCTAAAGAAAGTAAAGGAAAATGGTTTAATATACTCTAAAAAGCTAAGGAAATCTTTAATAAGCAGAGATAATAAGCTGATAAGCTAAAATGAACTACCAGTATTAACTAAAATAACTACCAATATTAACTTTAAGTTATACTCAGCTATGTTAGTTAAACTGTTCCTAAAATAACTATCAGTACTAACTACAGTTAAGTACAGTTAGTTGAAAATAGCCTTTAAAAATCATTTTTCTTTCAACTAAATTAAAATCAGATAATACCAATTTACAAAGTAAAACACATATAAGCAAATATAAATCAATAATAACACTTAAATAAGCATATATTGGAGTCTAGAATATTAACTTAAAACTAACAGTGTTAACAAATGAACTAACAGTCTGCAATAAATAAAGTAAGAAAAAGAGAGACTTACAACACCCTTGCTCAAAACAGGGTCAAACAATGAATCTACAAGCTCTAGCTTGCATAGAACAAGCTAGTGAGAGTCTATAAGCCCATCCAGAACTGGCTTATCATCCAATAAAATAAGCTGTGGTTATTGAGATGATTTTTGGTGATTTCACTTAACTACTGACTTTTTTATTTTTCTTAATGAAAACAGCTTATAAGAGTAAGCTGTGGTAATGAGCTTTTTGAACACCGAAACCAAATGATTAGAGTGAACTAAACGGATTTGAGGTGATGTGTGTGGTTTGACTTGGAATTTAAAAACTTCAAACTTGCATTAATCTTGAAAGTGTTACAAAACTGAAAGTAAGAAGCTGTAAATAACTTTGAAATTTAAATTAAGATTAAAAACTAATTAGTAACTAAAAAAAAACTAAAAACAAACTAAAAACTAGATTACTAGCTAGATGCCTCAAAGGCTTACAAAAAACTCTATTTATAGCCGAAGTCTTCCTTGCAGCTTGTGCTTCTTTTGAAGAGCAAAAACCAAGTGTGCTAGTTGTGTGAGGAGAGTCTAAAGCAAATCCCAGCCTTTGATTTCTTTTGAGCTTCTTTGGAGACAATCTCAGCCATCGAAATGCTTTGGGAATGGAGAGGGATTGCCAACATGGACTTTATAAAGCTGGGGGGGGGTAGTAGTAGGGTGTTGAGTGATTTTTTGCAGAGAAGTTGGAGCCAAAACAGGGTGCTGGCTGGTATTTGGTATTGGCGGGAAGAGTGGGAAGAAAAGTAGGATACAAGTTGGGTATTATGACAGAGAGTGGTTGAAGATCGTTTAAGGGAATGATTGGTTGTGGTGTACAAGAAAGGCCCTTCCACATCGCTCTTCTTTGTCATTCTCTATTATCCCTTTTCTTTCTTTTATAAATTAATAGGTTTCCAATTAGACTAAACACCCTATACTTTGTTTCCTTAATCATAAACTTAGGGGTTTGGCATTTTTGACGCCTCAAAGTTATATTTTTTCTTTTGCTTTTTTTCTCTCGAGTTGACTTTGAATTTTGATTGGGCTTCGACTTTAAACACACTTTTACCATCCCGTGTCCTGTTCGGGTGCTCTTTTTGATTGGTTTTTTCGTCCTTTTGTGAGATATCCGTTCCTGCACAACACAATTAGCAAAACAAGCATATATTTGGCATTTTGAGTCCGTTTTTGGTCATTTAAGCTCGTTTTTAGAGGTAAAAGATATGTGTAATTAAGCACATATCAAGGTTAAAAGACAGAACAAAGGGGTTTTGAAAAGGGCTAGTAACACTCAAATAAGCACAAACAAAGTGTGCTTAAGCTGTCTACACAGCTTAAGTGGTTTAGCTCACTTTGTGGCTTATAAAACTTTGACAGAATATAGAAACCACTTAAAAACTTATTTTCAAACCAAAAGTTATGATTAAAGTGGCTTAATAAACCCTACACACTCAGCCAAAGTTGGCTGAGTGGTTACAACCCATTACAACACCCATTTGACCCATTTTAAAGGTTAAACCAAACACCCCCTTAATTTATAAATTCGGGTTTTTAGCCCTTTTTCAATGAAGTAAAGGGGTAAGACAAGTGTTATTAAGTTGAACTTAACAACTTTTACACATGGTTATGCAAGTTTAAACAGAATTGGTGGCTTAACTTACACTTTAAATTTTGATAAATGTAATAACACAAAAAAAAAACTCTTATCTTTTATTAAAACTGGAAATAATACAACACAAACTTAAAATAAACTGAGTACAATACTTTTTAAGAAAACTTAACTAAATTTTACACTAAGAAAAGAAAAAACAGGGGTTGGCTTCTTCGGCTTGGTTTCTTTTCTTTTATAGCAGTCCAAACTCTTCTCTTGGCCTTGGGTTGTGTTTGCTGTGAAGAGAAGAAACTTTCCCAAGTAATCCTAGCCTTCCATTGTCCTTACAACATTCTCAGCCATTGATGGGGTCTTCGGGTTGTGTGATTGTCAACAGGGAAGGGTTATAGGGGTAATGGGTTGTGGGAAATGGTGAAGGGTAGGCTGGGAAGTGTACTAGGGGTAGTGGTATTGGCTATAAACCATGGGGGAGGGAGGTATGGTTTTGGCGGGTAAGGGGTTCGAGTACAGGGTTGGTTGCAGGATTTAAAAGGAAAGTTTGGGGAAGGTGCAAAAGCACCCCCCATCTTTCATTCTCTTTTCATTTTATTATAAGCCGAAACTCAGTTATAAACTGAGTTTAGAAAGTGACACTTATGGTCCTTGTCGTTTTATAACAAAAGAATTAAAAGAGTTTTGGACAATTGCAAAACAGCCCTTGTGTTTTATTTTTTTCATTTTTCTTTATAAAACAACTTTTAAAATTGGCAATTTAGCCCCTAAAGTTTTATAAAAAGAATTGTGGGCTTTTGGTGTTGGGCTTTTGGGCTTGTATTGGGCCCACTGGGTTTGGGTTTGGTCATTGGGCTTTTTCATGCCCAATAAGATTATGAAGTGGGTTTTGTGTGTACAATGGCTGAGATTGGCTGTAACTGGGCTAGATTAGGTGCCCTCCAAAGATCTTCAAGTTCTTTGTCAATGCACACACAGGCAAATGGGCTGTTGAAATTGATTGAGGGCCCCTTTGGTCTTCACAGTCTTCATAATTATACTATTGGGCTTTCCCGGCCCATCAGATGGGTTAAGATTGCATCCAATAGTATTCTTCAGTTCCGGCTCCGGTTTGACTGCTGATTCTTCAGTATTGACTCTGACTTTGGCATTATTGGACTTTGCCTGATTTTTGCACAGTCTTTTCCATTCCATGCTCAGTTTTGTCAATTTTGGGCTTGGTTTTCTGCTTTTTTGTTGATGATCCACTTCTGCACAACAATGCAAAACAAACATATATTTGGCAGTTTTTGTCTGTTTTTGGTCATTTAAGCTCGTTTTTGAAGGTAAAAGATATGTGTAATTAAGCACTTTACAGTAGTTGAAAGGAAACTAAAAACGTGCACCCAACCGTCCTTGTCAAGACATGGAGGTTGAAGATGGATGTAGTAGGGATCTTGGAGAACCTGTTAATTTATAAAACTGCCCATGCTGGACCCTGATAAAGGTAAAATGGCAAGGCAATGGATAAGGAAAATGAACTCCAAAAGTTAATAAAAGTCTAGGACTGAAGTAGTACCATCCTCCTAATGCTAAAATAGTAAGGAGTAAAAAAGGGGGGTTTGGATCTTCAAGAAGAAGACTGACAATGGATGGTACAGAACACACCTAATAAAGCACATCTGGTATCTAAAGGCTGCACTCAAAAACCCGAAATTGAGGTTGACCTACGAGGAACGTGTTCTCCTGTAGCAGCATAAGAGCTATTAGGATTCTTATAGCTATAGCAAAGTACAGCTTATGAGATTTGCAAATGGATGTTAAAACCTGCTTCTTGAATGGTCGCCTTAGAGAAACATCAATATAGAGCAACCCTGAAGGGTAATGTAAATCCAAAGTATCCAAACCGTTTATGCAAACTTCATAATCTATTTATGGATAGAAGAGCAAGTATCACTTCAATGGAAATAAACGCTTTTTGATGAGGAAATCAAAAAGGTTTTTGGGTTTACTCAAATCGTGATGAGCCATGTTATATTCGTCGCAAAGCTAGTGGGAGTGATGTAGTATTCTTAATCCTATATGTCGACGACATTTTGATTATGGGAAATAACATTCCAAAGCTTAAGGAAGTTAAGGACTATCTTGGAAAATGTTTTTCTGTGAAGGATTTAGGAGAAGCTGCATACATTCTGGGAATTAAGATATATAGAGATAGATCTCTGCGGTTGATTGGACTTAACCAAAGTGCTTACATCGATAAGATATTGAAGAAATTCAATATGCAAAACTCTAAGAAAGGTTTTATACCGATGGAAGTCAAACATGATTTGAGTAATGAAATGTGTGCTTCATCAGATGAGGAAAAAGCTTACATGAAAAGGGTACCTTATGCTTCGGCTGTAGGATCTATCATGTATGCTGTAAGGTGCACAAGGCCAGATGTGGCGTTTGCTCAAAACTTGGTCAGTCGGTATCAACAGAATCCGGGGAAGCTCCACTGGGTTGCTGTTAAACATATTCTAAAGTATCTGAGGAATACGAAAGATATGTTTTTAGTATATGGCGGAAATCCAGATACAGAACTTGATGTTACAGGTTTCTGTGATGCGTCCTGGCAATGCGATAAAGATGATACAAAGTCTCAGACGGGTTATGTCTTTGTTGTCAATGGAGGAGCAGTAGACTGGAAGAGCAAGAAGCAGACTACCATTGCGATGCATGCGACACAATCTGAGTACATGGCTGCGTCAGAAGCTGCAATGGAAGCAGTTTGGATTAGGAAGTTTGTTGAAGATCTTGGAGTGATGCCTTCAATAAGTAAACCTATTAATATGTATTGTGACAATTCTGCTGCAATCATATTCGCCAATGAACCTGGAGTCATGAAAGGCGCCAGACATTTTCTGCGGAGATATCACTATGTTCGAGAACAAGTCGAGAGTGGTGAAATCAAGTTAATAAAAGTTCACACAGATAAAAACCTAGCTGATGCTTTTACTAAAGCTTTACCTAGAGGAAAAGTTAGTGAACATGCCAATGGAATTGGACTTCGATTAGCTAGTAGTTTCATGCATATCTGTG
This sequence comes from Tanacetum coccineum, assembly GCA_026074375.1. Classification (NCBI taxonomy): domain Eukaryota; kingdom Viridiplantae; phylum Streptophyta; class Magnoliopsida; order Asterales; family Asteraceae; genus Tanacetum; species Tanacetum coccineum. The sequence continues at coordinate 5,981 of BQNB010061071.1, read as the reverse complement.
ATTAGTATTTGGATAAAGGATGTGTAAACATTATTATTTGATAAAATAAAATGATGGTTGTGTTTATTTTGTTATTTAATTTTGTATCCTATTTTACATGTTTTAAATCCATGAATATTAAATTATTCTAAATGTCCGTTGTCGTTTAATAATATGGGAATATTATTAAATCAAGACAAATTTAAATGTTGGTCGGGTATACTTGAAAGTATATTGATGTGATTACATACCAAATTTAAATGATATTTGATGAATTGAATATAGGACTTATCCCAACTATGTGATTGTACTTTATGGATCTTGTCATTAAGTAAATCATAAATAGTTATCCTCTGACTTGAGATACCAGGAAACTGTCATGGATCTAGTGCATTTCTGTAAGGCAATTTAACGCTATACGTAACTGGTAGCTATACGGATTGTTTTCAGAAGTGTTGCAAAATTCATAAGTTTTGCTTGTAGTCAAATAAAGAATTTGTTTCCTTCAAATTCGTTTTGAAGTTTAATACAGCTGGGCCCCTCGTGGGATTGGTAAGATGTATGTGTGGCCACACCCAAGATTTTCTGGAATACGTTCAGAAGATTTGGTAATCTTGCTCAATCGGATAAACGAGAAACAGAATCAGTTAATTAAGGAATGACTTGAGATCCATATCCTTATTAACATTGTATTAGAAACAAAAGGATAATAATAATGATGAATCATTAAAAGGTTTTTCCAGGAGACCTTACTTGAGATCGTACTAGAGGCATCGGCGTGTAACTAGACGCTAACCGATGTGATCACACTATTAAATTTTGTCCAAGTGGGAGCTGTTAGTTTATGGACGTAAAAATAATAGTTGTGTGTTAGGATCGAACTCAAGATCACGGGATTGCACTCACTACAAGTTAACGATTAATAAATATTTATTTATTGATTTTACACGTAAATAGTTAACGATCGTTAAGTGTTTAATGGTAACGGCTAACGACTAAACAAGAAGGACTAAAAGAGAAATTGGAGATCAATGGAATTATAGAGTTTGTGTTGAAATAGGATTAGCTTCAATGTTAAGGCTTATCCTAATAGAACTCAAACACTAATATTTACCCTATAAATACCAAAGGGTTTTTCAAGGGTAAATACACTTGTAAAAGCCAAAAATCACTTCTCTTTTGTCTTCAATATATTCGGCTGAATAGTATTAACATACTAACCCGAATTAATTTCTTGTTTACCGGTTTACGTGATTAACGAGCTAGTTCTTGGTTAACTTGGTAATAGCGTGTGTACAAGACGGTGATTCAATCTTCCTTTAGATTGTTCTTGGAGTTTATTGATTCTTGTTCTTGCTAGAATCAAAAGGTATGTAACCCTAATCTTGGTTAATTATTTATGCATGTTAATTGATCCTAATTGCTTCCGCTATATTTATACTTTGATGTTATAATTATAAATTGTTATGAATGTATAATTCCATCATAAACTACATTCATAATGATTACACAAGGTTAGAAACTCATTTTATTTCATGTTTATATGATAAAACAAAGTAAGTTGTAGAACCGGGCTACCTCATGTTCCATTATTTAGCTCAAAGGTTGAGATAGCAGGTATGCAAAGATATAAGTTTGACTTCAAAACTGATATGGAAGCAAATTCTACTGTTTTTTTACATTTTTTAACAAGACAAGAGTAACTTTTTACTAAAATTTAAACAAGATCCATACCGTTTTGCTTGTTAATTCCTCTACACGTACATCCATTCTCCAGCCATCAGCCATCAACCATCATCCTCCTCATCCTCGTCATGCACGACCTACAAGAATTACAACTCATATTTAATATGGTGTAAGGTTATATGATTACAAGTATAATAAGGTAGCATACCAAAGAGATGAGTGAACACGGCCAAGCCACCGGTTTATTGATTGTATCATCCACCGTCAATAATGCTTCATATTGTCTTAAAAGTAGTTCATCTCTTTTAGTAACAACCTGAATTTCTACCTCACACCAATTAACACCAATTCGTTCATTCCCGACTAGTCTAGTGTGATCTAAGCTATTTACTTTTCCCTTTGCCACAACTTGAGAGTTTGGGCTCTTGAGATAAACAATGAGACCAATGCATAACTGTGATGAAGTTGTAGAACCGGGCTACCTCATGTTCCATTATTTAGCTCTAAGGTTGAGATAGCAGGTATGCAAATGCATATATGTGATGAAGAATTTGCATTGTAAAATACAATCATATTAGCAATTATGTGTATACATGCTTATTATGGCTGTGACGATCATGATAGTTGTGTTGGTTTTGAAAAAGATTCATACAATGCCGTAGTATTTCATATAGAACCATGTAACTTAAAGAAATGCGATCTCCATTGAAGAAATCCGTGTTGGCCGTACTCACCAATGCATGATTTTGAACTAGATGGTTGTTGGTAATGCTATGTAAGATTATACGTACACTTGTGATGAATTGCCAAAATGACTTTGTATGAGTTCTAACTTCTGCAGTTGGCATCGGTTATAAATGAGTTCTACTTTCTCACGAACCTGCTATACACATGACTAGTTGCGTCGCGTGCATTATTTCTTCTTATCAGTGAGGTGTGAGTTGTTGAGTTTACCATGCATGATTTTGAATGAGCCTAATCAGCCTATATATATTCTTCCTAAAAGGCAATTTTGAAATACAGCAACTAGTTGCAGTCCCATATGTATCATCCTTTTTATTTTGTGCAAAAGTTTTGAATTCATCAAGAGGCACATGCAAGCGCCAGAATACTGATCGACTGTTTTTATTTACTTTAGTCACTACTTACGAATATAAGGGCAGGCCTTAAAAGTTGCAAGTTCTTATTTCACCTTTTATTTTTCGATTTACTTCAGTCATGAGATTAATAAGATATTAATCAACATTTATACTTTTGACTTTTTGAGGAATCTTATTTGCTGCTACGAATATCGATAGCAAATGCAGAATGACAACACTTTGATAAATACAGTTTCCTATACATAGAGAGATAATGAAAACAATGTAGAGTCAAAACAAGCTTTTTGAGATCAAATTTAAGAAGTAGGTTGGAAGTGCATTCCAAATAAGAAGTACCTCCAAAATCATAAGGTTGATCCTTCTCGGCCTCAGAAGATGGTATGTTTCCAGAACCTTCCATTATTTCCCCATCCTCTATTTCATCTCCGTGCTTTGACCTGATTCGTTCTTCTTGGAAGTTCTAGCTCCTAACCTTGCAATGGGCATTTGTTTGTCGGTAGAGCCGCACGTGTGCTACTTTCCTTTACATGTCTTGCTATAATTATGCATTTAGCGGATAGACAAAGCCGATGATGGTATGTAGGAGATGGATACAGTAAGGTTCTTAAACAAACATCAGTAAATTAGTTTGATCATTAAACATTAAAAAAGACAGTGTTGCAAATTTGTTGTATCTGCTAGTTTAGTGGATAATGAGCAACGACATAAATAAATTTATATTTCTTTATGGAATGAAAATAAATGTGTTTAAAAAATTGAATCAACGAGACACTAAAAGAAATTATCTAATAAAACCTAAAAGGAGAATTCCTTAGGAGAATCCCTTAAGCCACCTTCTCGAAACAGCACAACATCAATACAAGACCAGAAAAAGGAGCAAAAGAACTCCACAAGCCGAAAAGTTGAAAGCTAACTTAGCTCTCCTAAACGCCTTTGATATTTAATAAAGAAAATAATTCGTTTCATCCTTCATTTACCAAGAAGATTGAAAAAACAAGTTCGAAACCAGGATCAAAACTTCAAATACACAAGAAGATTTCACATTACATAAACAAGGATTTACAAGCATTTATTTATGTTTTCAATGTTATGGGATTCCTTTACAAGTATTGATTTTCATTTATGTTTCACTTGTTACTCGTAGGTTCTAGGTTCATACATTCAATTCCTTGTTCAACTACATTTCATTCATTTAATTTTATCAACTACTCGTACTTTCTTTCACTACACTAGATAGTAATGTTGTAAATACTTCACAAAAGCTATCTTAAATTATTTCACTTATTGTTTCTTCTATAAAAAAAGTGTAGGGAAATAAGTACACTTTTATTAATATAAATCGAAAAAAGGTTATTGAAAATGTACGTGGTTAAAGGCACGCCCTCATAAAAAAAACCTAGCTAATTAATTAATTTACATTTTCTCTATATATATTATGCACTGATGCATATAAATCTGTAAGTTATACATCGATTCTATTATCTCGTGCCTTAACAACTAGAGAACATCATGACACGCATATGCTTACAAAAGTACTAGTTTCATACTGTGATAAATATAAAAACATATAGACAATATGGTAAAGTGTAAACCACTAGCCTAGTGCCCTAGTGGTGAGGTAGCCTGTTGTTCTCACAATTGGCTTGGCTAGATCCAAACCTTGCGGGCAGGGGTGTAAACCGGCCGAGCCGAGCCCAAGCTCAACTAGACTCGCACTTCGTTTAACATTGGAGACGCTTACAAGCTCAAGCTCGGATTGGGCTTTGAAGTATATAAATTTAGGATATATTAGTATTTTGGTTGAAATAAAATTATTAACAACTTTGAGAAATGCATACTCATTGTCAAAATAAATCTTCCACTTCAACAACGAACGAACTATTTTCTTATAACTTGGGAGATTGAAGAAAACAACATTAAAGATGCTCAAGTTGAACCTACCTCATTCCTGTTTCCGACATGTAGTAAAATACTTTTGTGTTCGGCATATTTAGACAATGTTTTAAAACCCGGGTTTTTAGTTGACCCGGTCGAGTGACCGGTTTACCGGGTCACCGGTTCAACCGGTTGAACCGCCGGGTCAAACCGGTTTTACGCCCAAGAGAAAAGTATATTTATTCAGTGTGTGGGCAAGAAAAGATGTTATGCACCTCTAGTTTCTATGATAAGAAAATACAGCAACAAACATTCGAAGAATAAATTACTTGTACATTAATAAAAAAATACATTCCTTGTAAGACACTGTATTAAAAAGTAGTATATAATATGTGTTTGCTAAAAAAATTCATATCATATCACCGCTTAACTACTCAAATAGGACATGTTGGTCATCATCCTCATCCTCCATTATTTTAACCAAACAAAAAGTGAAGAATAACCCACTCTTTCACACACACAAGTATCGCCATTTTTAGTCTCCACCACTGAAACTTATCACTCGTTGCCGACGTACAAGAAACCGGAGCCGATCGATCTTTAATAAGATCAGCATGCGTATGCTTCAGTTACACAACCAACATGTCATGTCACATCATCATCTAGTTACATTGTTCTTGTTCATTTTCTTTCATATAAATTGAACCGACCGGTTTCCGGTCGCGGTTCAACCCGGTTCGACCAAAACCCGGCGGTGTCTTACAAGGAGAACTAGGGGAACAGGTGACGATGTTTTCCCCGGCGACATTTGTCGCTGGGGAATAGTCGCTAAACGACAAAAATATATCCTACGTGGCACAAATTCTCGTTGATTTTTTAGTCAAAGAATTCTGATGTTTTCCCCGGCGACAAGTCGCCGGGGAAAACGTCGTTACATTTTGACCAAATATTTCACCATAAAATGCAGCGGGGATTTTTCCCGCTTACGTTTCCCCGGCGACATGTCGCCGGGGATTCATTTGTTAATTTAAAAAAAAATAATTATTGTTAATAACATTAGTGGTGACGTGTACATATGCTTCCCCAGCGACATGTCGCTGGGATACCTGAAATGGGCTTCTGGTTTGGTTTGGGCTTTATATTTCGAAAGTGGCCTTCTTTTTTTTTATAGTTCCCCGGCGACATGTCGCCGGGGATAGCAGTTGACTTTGTTTACTTTTAATTTAACTACGTTTTTTAGGTTTGTTTCGGTCCAATATTCCGTATATTTTTACAAAAAATATAGATACATTTTTAAGGTGTGTTCATGTTTGTACCATTGGCATGTCGAGGTGATGTCGT
>BQNB010061070.1:1575-36658 GCA_026074375.1 Tanacetum coccineum | reverse complement strand
TGAAACCCTTTTCGTCACACAAAATTTCAAAAAAAATTTCGTTCGGTCCAAAAAAAATTTGCTCGTTCGATCGCTCGTTCGATCGCTCGTTCGATCACGCTAGTTCGACCACGCTAGTTCGATCGCTCGTTCGATCACGCTAGTTCGATCAGCTAGTTCGATCCGCTAGTTCGATCCCGCTAGTTCGATCCCGCTAGTTCGATCGCTTGTTCGAGTCCGCTCGTTCGATCGATGCGATTTGAGTCCGCTCGTTCGATCCAAACTTTTGTCGCTCGTTCGATCGTACACGATTTCCACTCGTTCGATCGGTACAACTTTTTCGCTCGTTCGGTTGATACGATGTTGCACTCGTTCGATCCAAGCGTTTTGGCACTCGTTCGATCGTGACGTTTTTCGCTCGTTCGATCGTTCTTCACGAAAATTTCCTCTCTTTTTTTTTTCACTCGTTCGATGCCAACGTTTTGCAACACCCAAAATGAGCCACGAATTAAAAATGCTTACCGAATGCCACAAAGAACCCAACGAAACTGCCGAATCCGTATAAGCTTATCACAACTAAAAAAAACCACGAAATCCACCCGAGGCGATTGATACCAATTGTAGGAACCCGTTTAACACTTCCACTTCATAACCCGAACACGAAAACAAGAAAAGAGAGGGAGAGAGAGACGAAATAGAGAGAGAGAGAAGAGAGAGAGTTGAGAGAGAATAAGAAAAAGAAATTTAGATTAATGAAAAGAGATTTTGTAAAAATGAAAATATCTATATATATATTTAGATATTTAGAAAATATCTAAATATATATATACCCCTACACATTTAATGTGACGCGCGGGATATTTAACTAGGACCCGGGCTCGGTTTTTGTTTGCGATTTAAACAAACATATACAATATTAGATTAACTATCGACGCCTGATTTCCCGATATTTCCTGTTACAACATTAATAATTTAAAGACCGGAAGCTCCCATAGTAGATGTGGACCGAGTCATCCTTGTTCGACTTCAATAAATGAGGCTGCCTAACAAATAGGATTGCATTCAAATGAAGTTGAGACTCTTAAGTATAACAACTACATTTAGGCCTTCTTTTTTTTTATGCCGTTCGTTTCCAAAGAGATCAGGAGATCCCTCATGATGATGCTCATCCTGAGGGGAGAAAATAGTGGGTAAAAGCGGCAGAAAGACATCCTGAGTACGAAGCATATGTGTCACTGGGAGAGTCATTGTCTGGACAAGTCAATTAAAGAGGAACGAGGTCCTTTAACTTCAATTGTCAATCAAGAACAGAAGTTGATTTGTATTTTGGACTGAGTCTTTTGCTTCAGATGCTGATGATATACCGTAAAGCAAGTGTCAAGATTTTATGGAAGAAGTATCACTGACTAATGATGAAGCAAAGTTAAAGAAAAATGGCTGACTGAGATGTTAGACAAAGATTGTACCTTCATGAGCATGAAGCATCTATATCATATTGATCAGATGAAGAATTTCTTGCAAAGTTGACATTGGTTTGGGAAAATTGAAGAAAAATTCTTTGTTCTCCAATCTACGATAAGACCATCACCTCTCGTTCAAAGCTGTCAAAGTGTTCCTGAAGCTCCGCACTATCTCTGAATAAATCAAGATCTTTTATATCTGAAGAAAGGAAGTTCAGGGCCTGAGAAGATCGTATTGTCACTTCACAAGTTTCCTGCAATCATCTTTAATGATGATGATATCGAAGAACGAACTTCCAGATGGGTGAATAAGTGTGTTAAGAAATTTAATCCTTATGCTCGATATGGTGTTGAACATTAGAAGAATCCTCATGCAAAGATCTTCTACATAAGGAAACAAAAAGAGCCTGGAAAACCAAAGGAAGAGGTTTATTCGAACTCAAAGATCATTCAAGTTATCAAGACATACTGGGAATTGGGTCATGAACACAAGTTTATCACAGAGATAGTTGCAAGAAGAGCTAATGAGTGCATTGTGTCGATTATCGAGCCTGATTACAAGAATCTCAATAAGAATGATATTGAGGATATGTATTTGCTGATTATGAATGGCAAGGTTCCTGATTATGCAAAAACAGGGTTGCTATGGTCTTTATCAGTATTCATCAGAAGTTCAGTGATATGGGAAAGAGTGCATGATTTCCAACTTAGAATTGAAAGTTATCAACAGAAAGTCAATCTCACTGCATCAACAATATCTTTCCTAGGAGTTGAAAAAGCACAAAATGTTCTCCATCATCTATGAGCCCGTGCATGGAATCATATACAAGAATAGCAAGAAAGAGAAAAGGGTGATGAGACATTTAGAGATTCATAAGTTTTGTGATGCAACGCTGAATAGAGTATTAGAAGGATTAAAGAGTTACAATAATGATGTGAAGTATGGCTATGTACAAAGAGAATTAAAGATATAATATTATTCAAAGAGATCTACACCATTGAAGAAGTTGAGTATTGACTAAAAATTTTTTGAAGAATGAGATTGAAGATAAGAATGAAGTAACGAAATATCAGGATAGAAAGAAATGGAGATGTATGTGAATGTAAGCCCACTTTTGAACCAATGAATGAAGAACACCTAAAATAAGTCGAGGGACCCTATAGGGGGAGAATTGTTAAGTATAAAAAAGTTCGATTATAAGATTGTAGTTATAATCCATTTATTTTGGTTTAGGATAAAGTACTTTCCTTCAAACTCAAATCTTCCGACTGTATCGATTTTCCAGCACAGCCTCATTGGGGAATTAACGACCCGGGAATAGTCTATACTGCTCCTGGCATTTTTGATTTTTGTTTTTAGATTATATATATTTTATTATTTATTATATTATATATATAGTTTAATTAACCAATAATCAATCACTCACCAAGGTAATAGTCAAGTCAAAGATAATAAAATAGATCTTCTTGTTCAACAATATGAACAATTTACGATTCCGGAAGAGGAATCGATAGATAATGCTTTTGCTAGATTTAATACTATTATTACTAGTCTAAAAGCACTTGATGAAGGTTTTTCTAGCAAGAATTATGTTAGGAAATTTCTTAGGGCACTTCATCCTAAATGGCGTGCAAAGGTTACAGCTATTGAAGAATCAAATGATTTAACATCTCTATCGCTTGATGAACTCATTGGAAACATAAAAGTTTATGAAGTAATAATTAAGAATGATTTAGAAATGGTCAAAGGCAAAAGAGAACAAAATAGATCTCTGGCCTTAAAAGCCAAAAAGGAATCAAGTGATGAAGATTGTTCGACTTCCGATAGTGAAGATAAAGAATACGCCATGGCCGTGAGAGACTTCAAGAAATTTTTTAAAAGACAAGGAAGATTCATAAGACAACCACATGATGAAAGAAAGTCATCTCAAAGAAATAAAGACGACAAAAATGGCAAAGGCAAAAGAAAATGTTTCAAATGTGGAGATCCAAATCATCTCATCGGAGAGTGTCTAAAACTATCAAGAAACTACAATCAAAGAGCCTTCGTTGGTGGATCATGGAGTGATAGCGATGAAGATGAAAAAGAAAGGACAAAGGACGAAAAATGTCTTATGGCTAAAACATCTAATGAGATACTTTCCGAAACCGAATTCTTTAGTGATGATCATTCATCGTTAGATGAAAAAGACTTAGTGAATATAATCGGCTATGCAAAGTAAGTCTAAAAGTCATGGCTAAAAATAAATCACTAAAACAAATTAAAAATCGATTAGAAAATGAAGTACTGGAACTAAAAAATAAACTATCTAAATTAGAAAAAGGTAAAGAGGTAAATGAAGAATATAAAATATGTCAAGATCTTAGATTTGAAAATGAAAAGCTTAAGGAAGAAATTTCTAAGCTTAATCAATTTAATAATAGTAGTAAGTTGCCTGAGAAAATGTTAAATCTTCAAAAACCTTCTGGAGATAAATCTGGCTTAGGATTTAATTTTACCAAATGATCAACTAGTGAGTCTAAACAAGTAAATTTTGTAAAGTCAAAGGTGATTGAGTCTAAAGAAAATATACTAGAATCAAACTCAAGCCCAGGACCAAAATTTATACTTTTAAACAATATTAAAATACCCATTGCAAGCGACGACGAAGTAAAACATTTTTATAAACCTTCTTTAAAACCTAAAGTTGGATTTACTAAGCCTAAGACAAGATCTAAGACTCCTCCTCCAAAAAGAACTAATAACTCTCACTATCGGTCTAAAACACCACAACCTAGGAGAGATCAAGGTAGACAAAATTACTCTAATAATAATCACTCTATGTGGAATTATTCACAACAACCAAACTTCACTCCGTGGGGAATATGGCCACCTTATATGTATCCGAATCAAATGCAACATATGCAAAACATGTTCGGAACTAACAATTTTGGACCCATAAGAAATTGGGGTCCAAGTGGTTGAGTCATTACAACATTTTAGTGGAGTTGTTCATAGACGTTTCTTGGAATCTGACGAATGAATACATTCTTAAAATCTTACGACGGATTTACCAAATGATTTCTCCTTCAACGCATACTCACTTGAAGATATTGAAGAAAACCCATCGTGGGAAAACGTATGTCTTCTTTCCCAACTCTTTAGATTTTAGATTATGTGTTAGATGCTAAATGATCATATATTATCATGTTACATATAGTATATGCTAATCAAATAAATTATAGCTAATAGAATATATCTTAATCTTGTAGAGATAGTGTAGTCACTAGAAATGCCATTTGTTGGTTTTCTAGAATTAAGAGAGTTTGTTCATTATGAACTCATCTCTCACGTAGTTGAATTAAAATTCTCTACGTACCTCTATAAAATAGAAATCTTCTATGTCCACTAGTGGCGAACTCACGTAGATAAAGAAAAATGATTTAGTGGGAGATTATTAACATAGAAGTAGGATTAGTTTTTCATCTTACGCCGAAAAGGCATGACATCAAAACACTATGGATGAAACAAACTCTCTTCGACTACGACGTCCGCCTCGTCTACAATAAACTACATCCATCGAAATCCTCTCTTGAAGCTTTAACTTCATTCAATCATTCTATCGTCATATATTTATTATCTCTTAAAAATTCCAAATTGTGACAATTAATTATTCCATCCGAGATAATTAATTTACTCAATTGACAAGAAGTTAATTGAAAACGTCACTAAATCCTCGTTAAATATTCTCTCGGCTTGACAACTTGATTATTTCATCTAAAGTAATCAAAGTATTTTTAATTAACGAAAAGTTAATTAAAACGTCAATGAAATTTCGTCAATCATCTCTAAACCATCTTACGGTCCTAAAATCTTACAACTTAATTATTTCATTGGAAATTATTTAAGGTTAATTAACTTGACGAAAAGTTAATTAAATGTGTCAAGTATTTTTCTCTCGTCTTCAACTCTATTTCTATCGACAACTAGATCTTCTAAAATAATATTACTAGTAGCTCCCGACGTATTTTGATAATTGTACATTTACAAAACTAGTCAAAATCGAAAAATAATTTTTTTTCTCTCAGATAGGCGGCCCTCTTAAAATTAAGGGGACCGATCGTGTAAATATAGGCGGCCAACTTAATTTTAAGGGGACCGGCCTATTTAATTTTCCAAACACTTCATTTTTTTGCAAAACACAACACCAAACACTCATTTTCGTTCATATCTCCTTCCCTGCTACTGTGTGACGAAAACCAACACCCCAAACCACCAAAATTCAAACCTTCAAACACCCATTCGATCAAAATTCACAAGGGGCAAACACCAACAACAAGATTAACAACCTCGATTGTAAGATTTTCTATACTTTTCTCTTTCAATTTCATCCAATTTTGCTCTCAATCAAAATTGGGTATTTTTTTAATTTTTGTGTCTTTTACATTTTCGATTTGAACTAGAAAATCCATAACTATAATGATTCTCGTAGTCATAGGAATTCAACATTTTCAATAGGATTGAGTCAAAAAAAATTGGTTCGAAAACTTATAAAAAATGTATACATTTTTTCAAATTTTTTTTAAAAATTTCAAAACAAGATTCTATACATTGTTGATTCATGCCAAAAACACGTTAAAATGATTATACATTGTCTTTCGAAACATACATTCCTAAAGGCATATTTTTTGAATCAATGGGTAAAGTTTTATAAATATAAAGGGGTGTTTGGTTCGTTTCTTAGGATCGATTTTTAGAGTCGAAATGACCATCACTATATTTTTGTCACATATATAAACTCGTAACTAACTTGTATAAGTCATCAAGATATATAATTCATATATATATTGATACATTTTATAAAAAGTGTAAAATAAAGGGGCGTTTGTTTAACATTTTAAAACATAGTATTAAGTCAAAACAAACACCATTTAACTCTCGTCAAGTAAAAAATAATGAACTTATATTTGTCAACAAAATATACAACTTAACGTATATAGTTCGAAAAATTTAGTCAAGTTTTGTATTGATAAGAGAGTGTTTGGTTCATCTTCTAGATGTTGAAATATATAATTAATATATACTCTTCGACATCCTAGATTAAGTCAAAAATAAATTAAGGAACATATGGATCACTTCTTAGGTTGTTTACTTTTAGAGTCAAAGTAATCCTTGTCCCACATTTGTCATTTTTCAAAACCTTTATTTTTTTATTTTATTTTCTTATTGTAATACTTTATTTTGTTGTTGTCCTGTTTAGGTGATAAACATGCCTCGAGCAACTGTTGGTGATACCTCTCTTACCCCTTCTTACATTCCCAAAGTTTCCCAAACACCCGGTATCGCTCCTTTTATCGCACACTTCTACAAACCTATCGAAGATCAATGTATTCATGAGGGTAGAGTTGTTGATCAACTTTACTACACATCTGATCACATCGATCATTGTTTTTCTAACATTCGTCTCAATTGTCTCTACGAAATAAATGAGCCAATTGTCCCTCATTTTGTTCTAGACTTTTATAGTCAAGTCATTCTTCAAAGAGATGCCTCCGGTGTTATTCTTATCTCCTTCATGATTCAAAATGAATTCATCACTCTTTCTCTCTAACAATTCGGTCAAATTCTCATAATTCCATTCGGTGGCCAAGCCGTCTTCACAAACGAATGGGATCTTACTTCTCTTGCATACTCACAAGAAACCGAAGGACCATATCATACCGATCTTCCTACTCCTGAATAAATTCATCAATTTCTTCAATTGTAACGTATTGACCCTAACCGCATCATCAAATACAAAACATCATTCTTTCACCAAATCAAGTTCTAACCAAAGAACTTATACAAGATTTGAAAAGATGGAACGAACTCATTTATAAGAATGTGTTCGGATTAGGAGGACACCGGGACCATCTCCCGGCTTGCCTTTCTAATATATTATATTGTATCCTAGTCGAGCAACAATATAATCTTGCCTATTTCTTTGTCAAAAGAATTGAAAGTGCACGAGCAACTCGTAAAGCCTATCTTCCTTATGGTATGTTCTTGACACGTCTATTTTGACATGTCATGGAACTTTACCCTCATCTTGACAATGGCATCTACGATGTCGTTGAACGAGTCATGCGTCCACTTGCTCTAAGACAAACCCGTCGACCCCGAAGTGATCGTGGAAAAGCCCGTCACTCCGTCTCTTCAACCTCCGCCCATCATAACCGTGGATCTTCATCTCACCAAGGAGATGATGATGAGGATGATGGTGCTTCTCGTGCTAGTACCCCATCTCCTACAACCTACCTAAACTCTCTCAAACCTCTCGATTACCAACAATATGAAGTTCCCACTTCTTCTGAACAAAATGATGATCTTCTCTTCGAACGTCAAACCGACTTGCTCAACCAAACACAACAAATGCATAAGGAACTTAGAGGTGGATTCAAGTCATTTGGCAAGGCATTGCGAGGAGTCTTCGGCAAGAAGAAGAAGTGAAGATGTTGAGTGATGACTAGCTTGGTAGAATAATTGGTTTAGGACTTTATGTGCACTTATGTTTATGATTAATCGATTGTGTGATGACAATCCGACTTAGTCGGAAGAACTTGAACTTGTTTAAGCTTGCTTAGGACCTTTAATTTCTATGAATCATTAGTATGCTTTTATAGTCATGCATTCTTGTTATATATTATTTGGTGCAAACATACATGATATACTTGATTTCATGCATATATATATGTTCACATGGGACTTGCTGCAAATTGACCACCAAAACACAACCTTTCTCACAAATTTTTACAAAAAATCAAATTTTTGGTCGTCTGAAAAACACCAGATGGGCGGCCCCCTTAATTCATAAGGGCGGTCCCCTTAAAGATAAGGGGGCCGACCATTAATTAAGGGGACCGGCCATCTGTAATAGTTTATTATGAGGATAATTTAGCGGTATCCATAACATCTGTATTAAATGAAAAATAACATGTTATAAATGATTTAGGGTTTAATTAGAAGCTTATGGGTGTAATTGGTTAGGTTTAATTCGCGTTAAAACTTGAATTAGGGATTGGCAGAATTTAGGGCTGTGTTGTTTTGATGATATCTAGGTGATAAAGGCATGAATTGATATGATTCTTGAGCCTAGGTTGTAGCTCAGAGAGTCTAGTTTCCAGAAAATCCGTCCTCGAAAGTTTTTAAGGCAGGAAAGTCATTCAAATGTTGGTTACAAGAAAAGTTGTCAAAGCAGTAAATTCGGGTCAGATTTAGGTCAGATTCCGAGGTGTAAAACCCCCACTTAAAATTCTAATTAGGATTAGCCAACCTACAAGAGTTTATTTCTATGTGTCTATTAAAAATCTCCCAAAGGAGAGCTTCTAATTTGGAGTCTAAGTATGGTTTTTAGGTCCAAAGTTTTTAGTGTTCGTATAGATCCAAAACTGAGTAGTTAAAAGTTTGATTTTATTTGGGGCACTCAAGAGGGAATATAAATTAGTGGAAAAATCATAAGAAATAAAACATAATATTGATTGCGTAAAGTTTGGAACAATTTATAAAGGCCTATAAGGTGTGGTATAGAAAATGGTACATGACACTAAAATTTTGCATTTTCGGGTAAATTGTTGAATATTGAAAAAGCGTGTAAACGAATTGGTAAATTTTTGGCATGGTGTCGGGGTGACCCATGAGGGTAATTTAACACCTTAGACATCCATCATATGATTGTTACATGGGCATAAGCATTTTGGCTTAGTCGCGTGTAACATGCATTTGTTTGATTTTATAGTTTTGTGCAAGGAGTTTAGAAATTGCTTAAGCATCAGGTGAGTTTCATAACCCATTTTTCTTATGTTTTCTTGGGGTAAAAATGATGCTATGAGTTTAAATGTTTCAGTTACTATGATAATATGTTTTAAATGAGGCCAAAGTGGTCTATACGAGACTATTGTAATATTATTTCTACTTGCTATTATGATATGGATTATTGTGCTTAAGCGTGACCGTCTCAAGGCAGTGATGGATTGTTAGAAGTAAGCGTGATCATCTCATTGTTATGGATTGTTAATAGTGAGTGTGATCATATCAAGTTGTGGATAGAGGATAATGTTTTGTATGTTTGAGACGGATCGTCTCAAAGTGGTTTGATGTATTGCATATTAGCTTGTAAGATAGTTCTAGTATGTTCTGCTATGCTAGTTTTATTTAATCATAGTGATTCAAAGTGAGTTTTGGCGTGTCATAAACCTATGACTTTCTCACCAACATGGTAAAACGCCCGACCCAAAAATGGGGGTAAGATGTAACGACCCCCTCCCGGAAAAAGAGGCCCGAAACGTTCATAAATCATGGTGTCATATCAAAGCAATAATTAAAGGCATAAAGTCATAAAAAAATAACATAGGACAGGTGGAAAGGCCGAATCAAAACAATCGGCACCTAATTATAGATCAAACTAATAACGTAAAAGAAGTCTAAAGGACGAAACATGTGTCCAAGATAGTATAGCACATCAAAATGTCTGCGATATAAAGAAAGGAAGCTAAATAGTTCACTTCCTAAGCACACAAACCTCTCATTCCGCAATGACAAAAAAGGAATAGGGCTCCCTTCTAGATACCTACCTGCCGTAAATAAAGAAAAGAGAAAGAAAATACGGCTGAGCATAACGCTCAGTGAACGGAACTAATGAACAATGTAATTAATAAGTATGAATCCTGGATATAAATACAAAGGTATCGGAAATATCAAAAGTGTCATGGAGGAAACCTGGAGAATGCGTCATGAAGATAGGAATAAACATGTAAAGCCCTGGTAAATAAGAATAAAAGATGTCATGAAATAACATGGATAGTATAAACATACATAATAATGAATGCCCACGAGCTCATATAATCATTCATGTCATAATAATAATGTCTTGATACATGCATATAATAGAGGGGGCTCCTCAACATGTATAGAGGGGGTGACCTCCTTATAATAATAAGGGTGGAAGGGGTCACTCAATGTGATGGGATGTAGAGCACACAGCCAACCAATCACCAAGAACGTGTAAAACATTAAACTAGGTATTCACCCATCCGCCCCTGAATAATAAAGGCCAAACATGAGATATAATCTAGTAACATGAAAAGGGACGCCGCGTGAAATCACCTCTCAACGCGCAAGAGTCGGACACAGGAGCCCTCATGTGTCACGGTCATGGTACCACCCCTCCAAGACTAGGTGGTAATGTCAGGTAAATTCATGGTCAAAGCGATATATAGCTCGGCAATAGAATAAGTCTTGAAATCAAAACATGTCAGAGGATCAATGGCAAAAGACATAAAAATGGGAAAGCATAGAGTTCTGGGGATGAATCATGAAAAGAAAGTAATTTCCCCTTAATGAAAGGGACGGAAAAATCTGTACCTTATGTCCAGCAATAACGGAAAGATAATGGATAAGAAGAATGAAGCTACTCATGCTTAATGCGATCTACAGTTAAATGACTATATATAAGTTACTTGTTTCATAGATTAAGGTTACTTTTCCATTTTTTTGTAACTTTCAATTTTAGTAACTATCTATTTTTTAGTAACTTTCTATAAATTACACGATTCCTTGATTATACGTTCCATGATTAACATAATTCCATGATTAGTATTTTTCCATGATTAGTATTCTTGTTAAAATTGGGTACTTTCCAAAAATAGCAGCTCTAATTATAGTAGTTCCAAAAATAGACTTTCTTGAATTAACTTTAACTTTCCATAAATGATAACTTTCTCCTGATTAATTAAGTATCCATAAATTAAATTAGACTTTCCAAAAATAGACTTCCCAAAAATAGACTTTTCCCAAAAATCCAGGAGTTTCTATATATAGTAAGAGTTTTTCCTAAATAGCATGTTTCTATAAATAGCAGGTTTTCTATAAATAGTAAGGTTTTACAATAAATAATATCAAAATGATAATCTTTCTACCCCCAACTTATTTTTCATCAGATCGTAAAAAATATAATAAGATGCTTAAATCAGACCCCAAAGTTTCAGAAATTACAAAACAAGTCCTTATACTCTTTATATCACAATTCGGCTAACAATTTAATTCACAAAACCCTAATCAAATTTTTTCCCCAACACAAACAACAATTAATGTCCAATCATTGGCATTAATTACACCTGGAAAAAATAACAAAACCCTAACCCTAATTCATTTTAACCATTTTCTTTCCTTTTTCCCTTATTTTCGAATTCGGCAAACACAAATAAATCTTCAATAATTATTCGAATCATTTATAAATTATTACAACAATTTTTCTGAGTTATATGAGATATGAAAAACCTTATAAAAATATAAAATAAAATTTTACAATTATTTATGTGACGATTTCATTTTCAAAATTCTAAAATTAGGGTTTTGAATATGTTTTCAATTATAAAATCAAAATAAAAGGCATGGACATTTTTCTTATGCATAGATCAAATTTATATGATGAAAAGTGAGTTGTAAAAATACCTTGGATGATCCTTAGTGATTTTATGATTTTATGAACCCGGTTGTGATTTTCGAACCCAAAGCAATATCAAAAATCGAATCAAGCACTACCCCCAAGCCTTCCCACTATTTTTCCGCACACTCCTTAGCCTTCAATGATCTTAGAAAAAATCGCACAAGTCTGGAAAATTCTTTGTGGCCGCCACTTGATTTTTTTTAGGTTTTTTGGTTTTTTGTTTTTAATATTTAGTCAATGAAAAATTTAAAAAGATATACATAAACAAGTTTGGACCGAGTCCTATGGCTCTTCAAATTGTATATAAATCAGATTTTATTATTTGCATAATTATTAAGATATTATCTTTTAATTATTTTATATTATTAAAATGTAAATTAGATTATTATACATAATTCGGGCATATATACATATATATAAAATTTTAATTATTTTCCTGTATAGACATAAAGTATTTTTGATCCATAAAAATCATAATTTGCCCATATAATGTATTTTTCATAATTTCTAAACATTTAAATGAATGATATTTAAGCTTTTATGAATTTTTCTTTGCATTAGGGGGTAATTTGGTAATTTTCACATTCGTTGAGATTTTTAGGTTTTACACAACTTCTTCCGCCTCTAAAAAGAAATTTTTGTCCTCGAAAAATTGAATTGAATCGGAATGAAAACGAAATAGCAACGAAAAACTAAAAACATACCGACTAGACAAAGAAATGAGGATAACTAGCTCGCATAGACTCTTCGGTCTCCCAGGTAGCCTCACGCTCTGGGTGATTCTTCCAAAGAATCTTGACAAAAGGGATCGTCTTGTTCCTCATGACTCTGTCCTGACGGTCTAGAATAGACTCAGGCTCTTCCGTGTAAGATAAATCCTCACGGATCTGATCGAATGGATAAGAGACAACGTGAAGAGGATGATACTTGTAACCTCTGAGTAATGATACATGAAACACATTGTGAACATGAGATAGCTGAGGAGGTAACGCCAAACGATAGGAAACCTCACCAACGCGATCAAGAATCTCAAACGGTCCTATGAAACGAGGACTAAGCTTGCCCTTGATACCAAAACGCCTGACTCCACGTGTAGGTGATACTTTCAAGAAAACATGTTCACCTGGCTGGAACTCTAACGCTCTGCGATGTCTCGCGTAACTATTTCTGACCAGATCATAAGCTTCCTAAAGCTTTTTCCCTAGCACGCGACCTTTTTCATAGGTCACCCTCAAACATCCTCCGGACCCCAAGAATACTGTTCACCACCGACCAGATCCCAACAAATAGGACACGACATTTCCTACCATACAACATCTCGAAAGGAGCGCATTTAATGCTCGCATGCCAACTGTTATTGTAGGCAAACTCCACTAGACATATATAGTCATCCCAATTTCCTGCCCATTCTAAAGCACATGAACGTAACATATCCTCTAATGTTTGAATCGTACGCTCAACTCGCGACTGTCCTCGTCTTTCAGATGAAAGCTATACTAAACTTGAGCCTGGTTTCCCAAGCTTTCTGTAAACCTTTCCAGAAACGAGACGTGAAACGTGGACCCAATCTGATACGATCGCTGACGGAGTACCGTGTAATCGAACAATTTCTTGTTGGAACATTTCTGCTAATTTACTAACGGGGTAATCCTTACGTATAGGAAGAAAAATGTGCCGATTTAGTCCAGCGGTCTACACAACCCAGATAGCATCGAGCTTCCTCTGAGTCCGTGGTAACCCGTAACAAAATCCATGGATATTTCGTCTCCACTTTTCCAAACAGGAATCACTACGGTTGCAATATGCCCACTTGCACGTTGGTGTTCATTTTAACCATCTTACCGATTAACCACTCTGACACACACGTAGCCACATCGCGCTCCTACCACTGCCACCAAACGAGTATGCTGTGAGATCTGAGGTACATCTTCGACGAACCTGGATGGTAATTGAAAATTGAGAACTTATGGGCCTCAGTCATCAAGGCTTCTCGAAGTGTAAGGTCCTCTGGTACCATAATTTTAGTACCACTGCCCATAAATGCCATCGTCATCAACCAAACTCGTTCTGCTGATCACTATTCTGAATATTGCCCAGATTCTCCGTCAACCTTCGAGCTGCCTTAATCTGAGAAAATTAGGTTAGGCTCAACCCTCAACTAGCCCAAGAAACCATACAGTCCCCCGAACACATAAATCGATAACCAAACGCTAAGTCACGAATAATCCCTTCTTCCACTTTGATACATCTAATCATACCCTACCTTCCTACCAAAGCATCAGCCACCACATTCGCTTTACATACCCGGATGGCACTGAAATGTTGGTGTCATAATCCTTTAGTAACCCAACCAACGTCACTGTCTCATAATTCAATACTCGCTGAGTGAAAATGTAGTTTGAGACTCTTATGATCGGTAAAAATTCACATGATTCCCATGAAAGATAGTGAATCCAAATTTTGAGAGCCGAAGACAACGGCTGCTAACCTCCAATCATGATTAAATAGTTCACCTTCATAGGGCTTTAGTTGTCGTGAGGCATAGCAATCACTTTTCCCATGCAGCATGAGTACAACAACCCAAGACCCTTCTTAGAAGCATCATGTAACTCTGGAATCCACCTGTACCAGATGGGAGAGTAAGAATAAGGCGAGGAAACCAAAACGATGCTTATCTCTTCAAAAGCACTTTTCTTGCTCATCATTCCAATACAAACTTCGTCACCTTTTCCGCATAGCTTGTTAAGGGTAAGGCTAATCGTGAAAACCCTCTAACGAATCTGCGTAATAAACCTGCTAATCCAAGAAACCCGTACCTTTCCGGTCACAAACGTCGTCTTGGCCATTTTGGTGATAGCCCAAACCATCGCCGGATCCATAGTAAGTTCCTTTTGCTGAAACAATGTTGACGCCATAAAATGCCACCTTACTCAACCAAAATTCGCACTTTGAAAACTTGGCATATAATTTCTCCTGTCGTAAAATCTGTAGAACAGTGCGGAGATGCTCCTCGTGTTCCTCTTTAGACTTAGAGAAGACCAGAATATCATCAATGAACACAATGACGAACTTGTCCAAGAATTCATGAAAAACTCGGTTCATCAGGTCCATAAATACAGCTGGAGCATTCGTGAGACCAAAAGGATAAACCAAGAATTCATAATGACCCATAACTGTTGCGATAAGTATTCTGGAAATGTCCTGCTCTTTCACTCGCAACTGATGGTAACCAGATCGTAAATCAATCTTGGAAAAATGTTTAGCGCCCTGAAGCTGATCAAATAAATCATCGATACGTGGAAGGGGATAACGATTACGAATGGTGATCTTGTTCAATTCACGGTAGTCGATACATAATCTCATGCTACCGTCCTTCTTCTTGACAAACAGAACCGGTGCCAATCCCCATGGTGATAATCTCGGCGAATAAAACCTCGCTCCAACAACTCTGAAACAGAACCTTCAACTCTTTTAACTCATCGGTGCCATGCGAATGGATCTTTAGAGATTGGCTCAGCTTCGGGAATAAGCTCAATGTTTATATACCCAACATCGCGAATCAGAGGTATTCCTGGGAAGTTCTTCAGAAATACGTCCTGAAATTCGGAACAGTCGGCTGATTCATGAATAGAATAGAAATTTCAGAAGTCTTGTCATGAATGGTAGCCAGAAAACCTTCACGACTAGCCATGCGATAGTAAGGTACGAGCTCTTAAAGCGGAAATGATCTTCATAGATTTCCCCGTAAGGACCATGATAAATAAATTCAGTGAGGCATGAATATCGCCGAATATAACACGACTGGAATGACAGTCAAGTCGTAGCCACGGTGTGCTGCTAACCAGTCTATAACCCATGGAATAATGTCAAAAACACACATATCCAAGGGAAGTGTGCATTAACTGAACGAATCTTGTCCATCAAACTGTAGAGAAGATCTCTATAATACAAGGGTAATATGTCGGAGTCTTTCATGGCGTGGATATACATAATACATTATCAAGTAATGATATGTGTCAAAGTAAAAACATGAGCGAAACTTGGTAGATATCACAGAATGTGTCGCACCCGTATCAAATAAAACAAATACTGCACGTCCAAAGATAAATAATGCACCCGTGATGGTACCTGAAGTATTGGCGGCCTGATCCTGAGAAGTGCAAAGACACGGCCTGATGCGTCTGGCTTCATGTCAGCAAAACCAGACGAAACAGCACCAATGTTCCTTCTTTTGCAGTCACCTCTTAAGATGACAGCCTGCCCCACATTAGAAGCAAGTACCAGCATAAGCACTACGGACACTCTCACTGGTGTCCTACGTCCACATTGTTGCAAACGAGTGAGTATAACCCTCAGAGGGTACCCTGGACTGCTGGGAACCTGATTCAAAGATAGATCATGAGACATGAAGCCCTGAGACATATAGAGAATAAAACTTGTTTATTTCAAATATTTACCAAGTGGTAGATCGGTGTGGAATTGCTAGACCTCTGTTTCTTTGGTCGCGTCCAGCACCAGAATTCCTGTTACCATGACGTGATGTTAGATTCATATCATATAACAGATAAAGACGATAACGATTAAGATTTGACCTGTTGTTGTCACGAGAGTGGTTGCTGTTATTGTTATTACGGTAGTTACCACCACCGCCCTGCCTGTCAGACCCTTGACGGTCATTTTGTCTGATCAACGACCCCAGTAACTATTTCTGCTGGAGTGGCCGACTGATATGGTCTCCCACTCTTAGCCTGGAGATATTGAACGTACATATTATAAGGAAAGGAGTAAACCATAAAACAGTCGTAAAGGGATTTGATTACAGAAAGTTTACCTCTTGTCTGAACGTTCGGACCTATCATAGTCATCCCGGTCACGAAGGATCTCTAAGTTGCGTGCAGCATCCACAACCTGAGCAACGTCTGTAAACTGTATACACATGACATGGTCGAGGATTGACTTATGAAGACCCCAACGAAAGTTCTTCGCCTGTTCTTCTGCAGTGCCAGCAGCCTGTCCAAGAAAACCAGCTAGGCGGAGGAAACGCTGCTTTACTACCAGTACTATTTTCACTCGCTCATTTGCGAATGGAATGGTACTTCCTCACCTCGTGTCAAGAGCGTCTCTTGCTCGGCTCGAGGGGAAAAACTGAAGAAAAGAACACTCTTTTGAACAGTTTTTGCCCAAGTCAAAGTAAGGCCCCACGCATCTCCTCCTTTGGCCTGCTTAATAGCCCTCCACCAAGCCCAACCGTCGCCCTCGAACTTAACACAGTCAATCAATCTGGTCTTAAACATCATTAACATCCATCACGCGAAGATCTCTCCCATATGGGAGATCCAATTCTCAGCAAACAACGGGTGCAGTCTACAGCCTTCTCGAACGAACGAGGGTTTTCTGCTTATTGAATCCTCAAGCCAAGTATGAATAGTGACTGGTGGAGGATTACTACCCAAGCTACAGCACCAGTGCGGTACTCTTCGCGAACCTGCTCGCGAATCTGTGGGAGCATGGCATCCACGGCTGCCTGAACGGCCGCAGCGAGTTCAGCATCGGTACGAGTGTTCACCATCTGACATTTGCAAAAAGGGTTTAATGATTAAACGGTTAAAAGGTCCAAAACGCGACAGAAGATAAACGTCGATTCTGAAGGAACCTAATGTCTACCCAATCCTCACAGGTCAAGTTTTAGAGCCTACAGGTCGAAACCTTTAGCTCTGATACCATAATTGTAACGACCCACTCCGGAAAGGAGGCCGAAACGTCATAATCATGGTGTCATATCAAAGCATAATAAAGGCATAAAGTCATAAATGATAACATAGGACAAGGTGGAAAGCCGGAATCAAACATCGGCTCCCAATTATGAGATCAACATGAATAACGTAAAAGAAGTCTAAAGGACGAAACATGTGTCCAAGATAGTATAGCACATCAAAATGTCTGCGATATAAAGAAAGGAAGCTAAATAGGTCACTTCCTAAGCACACACTCTCTCATGCCCAATCTCCCTCTAGATACCTGCCGTATAAGAAAGAGAAAGAAAATACGGCTGAGCATAACGCTCAGTGAACGGATATAATAACAATGTAATAATAGAATGAATCCCTGGATTAGATAATTACAAAGTATCGGGAAAAGATTCAAAAGTGTCATAGGAAACAGGGAATGCGTCATGAATAAAAAAAATAAACATGTAAAGCATGGTAATAAGAAGTAAAGATGTCATGAATATCATGATATATAAACTACATAAAGGAATGCCCACGAGCTCATATAATCATACATGTCATAATAATAATGTCGTGAATACATGCATATAATAGAGGGGCTGCCTCAACATGTAATAGAGGGGTGACCTCTTATAATAATATGGGTGGAGGGATCAGCTCCAATGTGATGGGATGTAGAGCACACACCAACCAATCACCATGAACGTGTAAACATGTAAACTAGGATGCACCCATACGCCCCTGAATAATAATGGCCAAACATGAAATATAATCTGGTAACATGAAAAGGGACGCCGCGTGAAATCACTCTCAACGCGAAAGAGTCGTGACACAGGTGCCTCATGTGTCCACGTCATGGTAACCTCCATGAGCTAGGATGGTAATCATGTAAATCATGGTCATGCATGTTATATATATAGCTCGGGCAATAGAATAAGTCTTGAAATCAAACATGTAAAGGATCATGGCAAAAGACATAAAAATGGGAAAGCATAGCAGTTCTGGGGATGAATCATGAAAAGAAAGAATGTCCTTACTGAAAGGACGGAATATCCGTACCTTATGTCCAACAGTAACGGAAAGAGATGGATAAGAAGATGGAAGCTACTCCTGCTTAATGCGATCTACATGTTAAAGGACATATATAAGTTACTTGTTCATGATTAAGGTTACTTTCCATTTTTTTGTAACTTTCTATTTTTAGTAACTTTCTATTTTTAGTAACTTTCTATAATTAGCATGATTCCTTGATTAGTACGTTCCATGATTAACATATTCCATGATTAGTATGTTTCATGATTATATTCTTGGTTTAATTGATACTATCCAAAAATAGCAGCTTTCTAATTATAGTTAAGATTTCCAAAATAGACTTTCCCTTAATTAACTTTTTCCATAAATGATAACTTTCCTGATTTAATAAGTTTCCATAATTAAACTTTCCAAAAATAGACTTTCTAAAAATAGACTTTCCAAAAATAGCAGGTTTCTATATATAGTAAGTTTCCATAAATAGCATGTTTCTATAAATAGCAGGTTTCTATAAATAGTAAGGTTTACATAAATAATATCAAAATGACATTTTCTACCCCCCAACTTATTTTTCTCAGATCATAACAAATATAATAAAATGCTAAAAATCAGCCCCAAAGTTTTCAGAAATACAAAACAAGTCCTTATACTCTTTATATCACAATTCGGCTAACAATTTAATTCACAAAACCCTAATCAAAAATTTTCCCCAATCACAAACATAATTATTTCCCAATCATTGGCATTAATTACACCTGTAAAAAATAACAAAACCCTAACCCTAATTCATTTTAACCATGTTTCTTTTCCTTTTTTTCCCTTATTTTCAGAATTCGGTAAAACACAAATAAATCTTTCAATAATTAATCTAATCAATTATAAGTTATTCCAACAAATATCTGAGTTATATGAGATATGAAAAACCTTATGAAAATAAAAATAATTTTACAATTATTTATGTGCCGGATTATCATTTTTCACATTTCTAAAATTAGGGTTTCGAATATGTTTCAATTTATAAAATCAAAATAAAATGCATGAACATTTTTCTTATGCATAGATCGAATTTATATGATGAAAAGTGAGTTGTAAAAATACCTTGGATGATCCTTAGTGATTTTATGATTTTATGAACCCGGTTGTGATTTTCGAACCCAAAACAATACCAAAAATCGAATCAAGCACTCCCCAAGCTTCCCACTATTTTTCCCACACTCCTTAGCCTTCAAATGATCTTAGAAAAATCGCACAAGTCCAGGAAAATTCTTTGGTGCCGCCACTTGATTTTTTTTAGGTTTTTGGTTTTTTGTTTTTAATGATTTAGCAAATGAAAATGTAAAAAGATATACATAAACAAGTTTGGCCGAGTCCTATGTGCTTTCAAATAGTATTAAATCAGATTTTATTATTTGCATAATTATTATGTATTTATCTTTAATTATTTTATATTAATAATAATGTATAATTAGATTATTATACATAATTCGGCATATATACATATATATATAATTTTAATTATTTTCCTTGTATAACATAAAGTATTTTTGATCCTACAAAAATTTCATAATTGCCATATATTGTATTTTCATAATTTCTAACATTTAAATGAATTTTATTTAAGCTTTTATGGAATTTTCTTGCATTAGGGGTATTTTGGTAATTTCACATTTGTTGAGATTTTTAGGTTTTACAGTAGAAGTATTACAAATATGGTGTGACATCAAAGGCATACATAATCATAACACAAGCATAAACAACGGAAGTCTTAAATAAATAACCAAAGGAAATAAGTCAACAGACTTTAAATGTAACCATAAGTTTCTCAAAAGATAGACATATCAAAACGAAATAAGCAAAGCTTGAAAAGAAACATTCATATATCAAAACTAAGAACTCAGGGTAAGTCACACTCACACTGCATGAAAAGCCTGAAGTAACCCCAGCTCCTAGCTTATATACCTTCCGCAGGAAAAGAAAGTGCGGCTGGCCTACAAAGCCCAGTGAAACAGATAATATAATCGAAGATGCAAAAAGATACGGAAATCAATATGGATAGACGAATACAAAGTACAAAAGGATATCACAATACATGATCAACAGGGAATACAAATAAAAGGTAAGACAAATCAAAAGTCAATTTATAGTGAAAAGGTAAGAAGAATCAGAGAATCAAATTAAGTTTAATCACCAATCCCAAACAATCAAATCATAGTCACCATGGAGTTAGCTAGCACCAAAAAAGTGAAGAACAGGATTGCACCCAAACATCATTTCACCAAATATCCAAAAATACATAATGTCATAATCCATAGTAATACAAAACAAATCTAGGATGCCTCCATACGCCCCTTAAACAAATAATAAACTTCATAGTGGCTCATATAATACAAATGGGGACGTGTGAGAAATCACCGACCCACAGCCATTGAGTCAAGCCAAATGTGCATCACATGACCGGCCATGTTAACCTTTATGGCATAGGATACAAATAGTGGCTCGTGTCTCAAGACAGAAGGGTCAAAGGCAAAGTCATATCAAAGTTCATTTCAAAGGGAACAAGCAAAGGTTCAAATGTCCAACGGTTCAAATATCAAAGGTAGCATAGCAGGGACAAATAGAACATAATAACAGATCATATATGAGAGCCAGATAAAAGCTCAGAGCAAATGTAGCAATCACATAAGTAATCAAAAAAAAAGGAATAGAGAGTGAATATGTCATGATAACCTAACGATAAAGGTCATAATATCTGTACGAAAAACGGACGAACAAAGCAACTCATAAATCATAATAATAGCAGAGTATAAAGGAAGTACGTATTAAGAATAACCGTACCTTATCCACGAAGCAAAGAATAAACAAAGAAAACACCATAGGATATCAAAAATCACTCCCTCTTGACCGAACCTAAAGAAAAGATGAATACGAATTAACAAACCATTCATTTAAATTTATACATTCTATTTTAAGTAACTTTCCATTTTAGTAACTTTCCATTTTTAGTAACTTTCCATATTTAGTAACTTTCCATTTTTAGTAACTTTCCATATTTAGTAACTTTCCCATTTTTTTAGTAAGTTTTCCAAAATTAGTAATAATATATCATTTTGAGATTCTAGTTAAGTGTTTTTGTTGAATAGTTTAGGGACTTAATATGTCAAACCTTTCAAGTTTAGTGGTTAAATATGTACAACTTTCCATATTTAGTTTTAATATGCAAAATCAACATTTTCAAGGTTATAATGGTAAATATCAAAGTTTCACATTTTATAATTATACCTTCCATTTTCTGTTATTTACAAGTCAAACCCTTAATTATACAATTAACATAATAAGGCCCTTTTTGTTTAATTAATTATTTTAAACAATATCTTAATTAACCATAATACAAAATAAGTCCTTGAATTTCAAATATGAACAAATTCATACTTTATAACAATAAATACTATCCAAAACCTTCCCACCTTTTCAGAAATTTACAATTTCAGTCCCATTATTTTAATAATAAATTTCCTAAATACTTATTAATATATAATTATCATTTTAAACTCCAAAAATAATATCAAAATGACATTTTTATACCCCCCAACTATTATTATATACAGAAATATAAATATAATAACATGTCTAAAAAGACCACCAATAGTTTAGAAATTACAAAACAAGTCCTTATACTTTTAAAATCACAATCGGCTAACAAATAAATCACTAAAACCCTAATTAAATTTTTCCCAATCACAAACATAATTATTTCCCAATAATTGGCATTAAATGCACCTGGAAAAATTATCAAAACCCTAACCCTAATTTTATTTCTTTCCTTTTTCCTTTATTCGAAAATCGACAAACCAAGAAAAATCCCCAATAATTATTCGAATCCTTCCTAAATTTTTCCACCAATTTATCTGAGTTATATATGATATAAGAAACCTTAGAAAAATATAAAATCAATTTTACAAATATTATTTGTGCCGATTTCATAATTAGCTAAAAATTAGGGTTTCGAACATGTTTTAATTTATAAAATCAAATAACATGCATGATAATTTTTCTCATGCATAGACAATTAATAATGAAATTGTAGATAACAATAAATAACCTTTGATGATTCTTGATGATTTTTATGAATTAAAGTAACCACCCGGTTGCTTAATTCGAACCCAAAACAATACCACAATCGAACCAAGCACTTTAAAATCTTCCCACTATTTTTCCCACAATCCTTGACCTTCAAATCACCTTAGAAAAATCGTGCTTGCCTTGGAAAAATTCTTTTGTGCCGCCTCTTTGTTTTTAGGGTTTCGGTGCAATTGTTTTTTTGGATTTAACAAATGAAAATGAATTAAAAGATATACTTAGAGATTTGGCCGAATTTTGGGCCTTTCAAAAGAGATATAATCAGATTATAAAACTTGTATAATTTATTTTATAATTATCCTTATTTTATTTAATTTAATTTGTAAAATATAATACATAAATATTAGTATTTTCGGCATAATTATATATATACAAATATTAATTATTTTTCTTACATAATATAAAGTATTTTATTCTTACATAAATTTTCATAATTGCCATATATTGTATTTTCATAATTTCTATAATTAAAATGAAATTTATTTAAGCTTTTATGGATTTTCTTGAATTAGGGGTATTTTGGTAATTTTACACTTGTTGAGATTTTTAGGTTTTACAACTTCTTCCCCTCTAAAAAAAATTTTCGTCCTCGAAAATTGAAATGAACCGGAATGAAAACGAAATGAGAACGAAACGAAAACATACCGAACTAGACAAAGAAATGAGGATAACTAGCTCGCATAGACTCTTCGGTCTCCCAGGTACATCCTCACACGCTTGGGTGAATTCTTCCAAAAATCTTCAATCAAAAGGAATAACTTTGGTTTCTCATGACTCACCCTCTTGCCGATCCAGAATGTGATTCAGGATCCTCGAACAAAGACATATAGCTGAATCAATCTGATCAAAAGGATAAGATGCGACATGCAATGGATGATAATGGTATCCCCTCAAAAGAGATACATGAAAGACATCGTGAACGTGCGATAACTGCGGAGGAAGAGCCAGACGATACGAAACCTCTCCAATACGTTCCAAAATCTCAAACGGACCAATGAATCGAGGACGACTTGCCTTGATCCCAAAACGTTTAAACTCCTCTGAATGCAAACTTTCAGAAATACACGATCTCCAACTTGAAACTCTAAGTCACAGTCGATTATATATCAGCTAACGCTTTCTGTCGCGATCTAGCCTCTTCAATTTCTCCTTAGCAACAACCACTTTCTCATTAGTAATCTCGATGAGCTCCGGAACCTTCATCAAAAACGCTCACACCTACATCAATCCCAGCAAATAGGTGCTGCGCATTTCTACTACCATACTAAAGCTCAGAAAGGATGCTGCTTGAATGCTAGCAGCCAACTATTATTGTAGGCAAACTCCACCAAGCATAAATATTCATCCCAACTACCTGTCCATTCTAAAGCACAAGCCCTCAACATATCTTCCAAAGTCTGAATGGTCCTCTCTGACTGACCATCGGTTTGAGGATGAAATGCTGTACTGAACTTAAGACGAGTTCCTTCCCCAACTTTTCTGTAAGCCTTATCCAAAAATAGCAACGGAAACTTCGGATCTCTGTCGGACACAATAGAAGTCGGAGTACCATGCAGTCTAACGATTTCCTGTCGAAAAATCTCTGCCAACTTACTAATACCATAGTTCTTCCGAATGGGTAAGAAATGAGCAGACTTGGTTAGCCGATCAACAACCACCCAAATCGCATCATGTCTTTTCTGAGTAGTAGGCAAACCAGTAATGAAATCCATGGAAATCTCATCCCATTTCCACATAGGAATCTCCAACGGCTGTAACAAACCACTAGCCCTCTGATGTTCAATTTTTACTCTGCCTGACCAAGTCCATACATTTGTGGATACAAGACGTAGCCACAACTATCTTGCTTTCAATTGCCATTCCACCAAAAGTACTGTTTCAAATCTCTGTACATCTTGGTTGAACCTGGATGAATAGTAAATGGAGAACTATGAGCTTCCATCATAACCTTCTCGCGAAGTGACCTGATCATTAGGAACACATAGCCTATCTTCAAACCACACATGACACCGTACAACATCAACACGAACACAGTATTTTACCGTCTTCAACATACATCACAATAGCCCACAACTTACCGTCGTCCTTATAGAGCATCTTTGATCTGAGCATGAGATTAGACTCTATCCTCATACTCGCCAACTTGCCCAGAACCTCGACACATAGCACAACATCCAACGCTCTAAATCATGAAGTATATGGAATCAAAACAAGGCTATCATCCCAGAT
Organism: Tanacetum coccineum; assembly: GCA_026074375.1. Lineage (NCBI taxonomy): Eukaryota > Viridiplantae > Streptophyta > Magnoliopsida > Asterales > Asteraceae > Tanacetum > Tanacetum coccineum. The sequence goes on along the minus strand of BQNB010061070.1, from coordinate 11,629 downwards.
TTTTCGACTAGTGCGTCGGCAACCACATTAGCCTTGCCCGATGGGTACTGGATGTATAGTGTCATAAATCTTTCAGAAGTTCTACCATCTCTCTGTCTCATGTTAAGGTTCTCAGCTGAGTAATAAAATAAAATTTTGAGACTCTTATGATCTGTAATATATCATAACTTCACCATAACAGAATAGAGTCTCCAGATCTTCAATTCAAAAACCCACGGTAGCTAACTCAATATCATGGGTTGGATAATATTACATCAGAAAGCAACAGTATATCTGAAGCATAGGCTATTCACCGTTCCCATTTGCATCAAAACACAAAACAACCCAAACCTTTCTTCGATGCATCAATGTATATCTGAAAAAACCACGGAAAACCGCGATGGAAAGCCAATAACAGAGCAGACACCAAACTCTCCGTTTCAATTCCTCAAAAACTCTCCCGACGCTCATTTAACCGTCCACAAACAAACTTCTCAACCCTTTCTCATCAGATGGGAAGAGGTAAAGCTAATTGGGAGAAACCCTCGACAAAAACGTCGGTAATAGCCAGCAAGCCCCAGAAAACTTCTCACCAATCCGTACCGTAGTAGTCTCGGCCATTTGATGATATCCTCAACCCTTTTGATGGATTTTAATTTTCCAATTATGCCGTCTGCAATACAATATGACCAAGGAACGCGACTTGTCTGTATACCGAAACCCGCACATCAAAACATTCGCATACAACTTCTTTTTGTCTAAGAATCTCCAACATAATCCGTATATGTTTGTTCATAGCCCCTTCTTTTAGACTTAGAGTAAAACAAGGATGTCGTCCTGATGAAAACAATAACGAACTTATCAAGGTACTCGTGGAAATACGTTCATCAAAATCCATAAAACACAGGCAGGAGCCTCAGTCAACCGAAAGGGCATAACCAAGAACTCGATAGAGGCCAAACTGCGTACGAAAAGCAGTCTTAGAAATATCATGTTCTCTCACATGAAGCTGGTGATAACCAGATCGCAGATCAATCTTAGAAAAATATTTGGCCCCTTGCAGTTGGTCAAACAAATCGTCGATTCCGCGGCACAAGCGCATGCTCCCATCTTTCTTCTTAACAAATAAGACCGGTGACCCCACATGTGAAACACGTGGGTCTATATAAAGCCATTCTCCAACATCTCCTTTACTGCTCCCTTTAACACTTTCAAATCAACATGTTCCCATACGATACGGACCTTTGAGATAGTTTCAGCACCGGAAATTAATTCAAAGGCCAAATTCAATCTCGCAAGCCGAGTGAAAGTCCAGGAGTTTCATCGGGAAAAACAATCAGCGATTCACAACACAAAAAGATTTTCAATATTAGGACTCTCTAAAGATGTGTCCATAACAGAAGCCAGAAAACCTTGACACCCATGAGAAATCAAGGTACGTGCCTTCATAGCAGAAATGAGCTTAACGGACTTAAGCGGTGAGGAACCGATGGATAATCAAATTTTAGGTTGGCGAACGTTACCCAAAGGTCCACATGTCCTAAACATAGCAGTCAATGTTAGCTCGATGAGAAAGCCAACCAATCCATGCAAGAATCACAGTCAAAGTCGAGCATGAAGTATAGAAGTAAATACCGCAGGAACGACACATCACAAAACGTTAAAGAGGGTGCAGATAACATATTCAGGTCAATAAGCATATGGTTCTTCATTTGGGTTGAAATGATTACACGTTCCAATTAATGTGTATAGGAGTCATATTAATTTTCTATGCAAAAGCGGTAGATATTTATGAATGTGTGCCCAATATCAAATAAAACGAAGACAATACGATCATCAATGTACAGAGTACCGGTAATAGTACCTGAAGTCTTGGCCGCCTGATCAACGATTCGTAGCCATAAACCCGTCCTGTAGCAAGCAGGAGGGTAATCTAGCAAAATGCCGCTGTGGCATAAGTACTCTCTTCTGCTTCGCTTGGGGACAATCCTTCACCTTATGTTGAGTAGACCCGCAAGTAAAACATCCCCCAGTAGCCTTATAACAAACACCTGGATGAGGCTTTCCACATGTAGTACAAAGAGGTGGAGGAGGCAAAGTCTCAGTAGACCTCCTCTGACTTGCAGAACCTGAAGCATGACCCTGGTTAAAATCCCGAGTTGACTGACCCCTGTGCTGACGCTGGTTGTAGTTACCCTGACCCTGGCGGTCATTCCCATTCCTACCAGTAAACCTCTGATCCTGACCCCGAAAATCCTGTCGTTTCGAATCATAACCCCGATCCTGACGACCCCGATGCTCAACACTCTGGTCCTGACGACCCCTATACTCATGCTGACCCTGGTCATAACGACCCTTGTTCTCCTGTTGGCCCTGTCCCTGTTCTGAATCCGATTACCATCTCTATCCCGCTTATTCGAATTTCCACTCTCATGCAATAACTCGATGTTACGGGCAGCAGCCGCAACCTGCGCAACATTCGTATATTCCGTATTAACGATCCGGTCCAAAACCCACTTCTTTAGCCCCCACTTGAAATGTCTAGCTTGCCTCTGAGCATCTCCAGCAGTAGCTCCAACAAAACTAGCCAATCTAGTGAACCTCTCCATGTACTCCCCAGAATTCTCTCGATCCAGCTGACATATCGACCCATACTCACGCTCATAACGTTGTTGTTCAGATGCCGGAAAATACCTGTTGTAAAAGATCTCACAAAAAGCAACCCAAGTACAAGTATCGGCAAAAGCATCGCCTCCAACCTGAGTACGCAAATGAGCTTTCCACCAACTCAGTGCATCACCCTCTAGTTTAAACGCAGCAAGACGAGTCTTGAAATTGTCGGGACAACCCAAAACTTGAAATAACTTCTCATGTGCTTTAGTAATCCAATTCTTCTCTTGCCAGGTCGCAGGAGTGGCAGCAGACCGAAACGCAAGCGGCTTTAACTTATTAAACCTTTCGATCCAAACATGAATCCCTTGGGGTGCAGCATCACCACCACCACCACCTGAAGGTCCAGCACCATTCCTGATGTCATTGGTGATCTGAGTTCTCAAAGCAGAGTAAGTGTTAGGGATAGCAATGCCACAAGCAGCATTAATCATGGCCTCGAAGTTAGGAACAAAAATCGTCATCCCGAGTTTCTAACGGGTAGTCACCATCTGAATCGACGAGAAAAAGATAATGCAAACGAAAAACAAGATAGGTTACTAAGAGGATTAACGCAGAAGGAACTTAATTTCTATTTCTACCAATCCTCACATGTCAATTGCCTAAGCTCTAATGTCATAAGACCTCGTCAAGATTAACCGGGCTACTGATCCACTAAATTGTAACGCCCCGACCCAAAAAGGTAGAAGTATTACAAATATGGTGTGACATCAAAAAGCATACATAAACATAACACAAGCATAAACAATCGGGAAGTCTTAATAAATAACCAAAGGAAATCAGTCCAACTGACATAAGGTACATAAGTTCTCCAAAGGAATCGACAAATCCAAACGAAATAACCAATGTCCTTGAAAAGAAACAATTCATGATAACACAACTAGATCTCTAGGGTAAGTCTACACGTCAAGCACTCAAGACCTGAAAGTAACCCCAGCTCCTAGCTTATATACCTGCCGCCATGAAAAGAAGTGCGGCTGAGCTTAACGAAAGCCAGTGAACAATATATATAAGCGATGCAAAAGAATAACGAAATCAAAGAAACGATACAAAGTACAAAGGATACACAATACATGATAACGGATACAAATATAATGTAAGAACAAATCAGAAGTCAATTCATAGTGTAATGTAAGATTGAAATCAAGAAATCAAATTAAGTTTAATCACCAGCCAAACAAAACATCTCATAGTAACCATGTAGTAGCTAGCTCTAACTGTTGAAAGACGTGGATTGCACCCAAACATCAGTCACCCAAATATCCAAATAAACAAAATGTCAAATCCCCGAATATAAAACAAATCTAGGATGCATCCATAACGCCCTTAAAACAAAATAATAATCTTCATAGTTCGCATGATTTAATATCAATGGGGGACGGTGTGAGAAATCACTTCACCCCACATGATTCCATTCCAAGATAAAAGGGTATCCATATCAAAAGGTTCAATGTCAAAGTTCAAATATCAAAGGTAAGCATATGCAGGGTTCAAATAGAACATAATAACAGATCAATATTAAGAGCAAAGATAAAAGGCTCAGAAGCAAATGTAGCAAATCACATAAGTAATCAAGGATATAGAAATAAGCATGATAAACCTAAACGATAAGTCGAATATCCTAGTACGAATAACGGAGCGAACGAAGCAACGCATAAATCATAATAATAGCAGAGAGAAGTATGTATTAAGAATATCCGTACCTTATTCCGAAGCAAAGCAAAATCAAAGAGAAACACCACAGGAATATCAAAATCAAACTATCACTCCCTCTTGACACGAATACCCTAAAGAAATGAAGAATTCAATACCAACCATTCATTTAAGTTATACTTTCTATTTTTAGTAACTTTCCATTTTAGTAACTTTCCATTTTTAGTACTTCATTTTTTAGTAACTTTCCATTTTTAGTAAACCTTCCCATTTTTAGTAACTTCCATTTTTAGTAAATTCCATTTTTAGTAAGTTTACCAAAATTAGAATATTCATCATTTGAGATTCTATTAAGTATTTTGAATAGTTTAGGGACTTAATATGCCAACCTTACAAGTTTAGGGTTAAATATGACAACTTTCCATATTTTAGGGTTTAATATGCAAAATCAACAATTTTCAAGGTTAAAAGGGTAAATATCAAAGTTTCACATTTTATTCAGATTATACCTTCCATTTTCTGTATTTACAAGTCAAACCCTTAATTTATACAATTTACATATTTAGCCCTTTTTGTTTATTAATTATTTAAACAATATCTTTAATTATCCATAATTACAAAACAAGTCCTTATAGATTCAAATATGACAAATTCATACTTTATACATTAAATACTAACCAAACCTTCCACTTTTCAGAATTTACAATTTCAGTCCCTCTATTTTAATTAATTAATTTCTAATTACTTATTATATGTAATTAACCATTTTAAATCCAAAATAATATCAAAATGACATTTTATACCCCCAACTTATTTTATACAGAATATATTAAATATAATAACATGTCTAAAACAGACCCCATAGTTTCAGAAATTACAAAACAAGTCCTTATACTTTTAAAATCACAATCGGCTAACAAATAAATCACTAAAACCCTAATTAAATTTTTCCCAATCACAAACATAATTATTTCCCAATCATTGGCATTAAATGCACCTGGAAAAATTATCAAAACCCTAACCCTAATTTTATTTCTTTCCTTTTTCCTTTATTTGAAAATCGGAAAACCAAGAAAAATTCCCAATAATTATTTGAATCCTTCCTAAATTTTTCCAACAATTTATCTGAGTTATATATGATATAATAAACCTTAGAAAAATATAAAATCAATTTTACAAATATTATTTGTGCCGATTTCATAATTAGCTAAAAATTAGGGTTTCGAACATGTTTTAATTTATAAAATCAAAATAACATGCATGATAATTTTTCTTCAGCATAGAACGAATTGATATGATGAAAAATGAGATACAAAAATACCTTTGATTGATTCTTTCTTAATGAATTTAATGAATTATTAGTACCAAACCACACTTTGCTTTAATTCGAAACCCAAAACAATACCACAATCGAACCAAGCACTTTACAATCTTCCCACTATTTTTCCCACAATCCTTGACCTTCAAATCACCTTAGAAAAATCGTGCAAGCCTTGGAAATTTTCTTTTGTGCCGCCTCTTTGTTTTTAGGGTTTCGGTGCAATTGTTTTTTTTTTTTGGATTTAACAAATGAAAATGAATTAAAAGATATACTTAGAGATTTGGCCGAATTTTGGGCCTTTCAAAAGAGATATCATTCAGATATAAACGTGTAAAATTTATTTAAATTAAAAAAAAAAAAAAAAATCCCCCCCCCCCCCTTATTTTATTTAATTTAATTTGTAAAATATAATACATAAATATTAGTATTTTCGGCATAATTATATATATACAAATATTAATTATTTTTCTTACATAATATAAAGTATTTTATTCTTACATAAATTTTCATAATTGCCATATGTTGTATTTTCATAATTTCTATAATTAAAATGAAATTTATTTAAGCTTTTATGGATTTTCTTGAATTAGGGGTATTTTGGTAATTTTACACTTGTTGAGATTTTTAGGTTTTACAAACATTATGTTGACGTTTAAGCATCATTTTTAGGTGAGCATCATGGGGATAAGATAAAGAAAAGTGGCTAGAAAGAGACCATAGGAATGTCAAAAGAGTTTAAATGCTTTTATGTCCTGTAATATTGCATTAATTTGAATTATGGATACTTGTTTGCATGTCTTTCTATTGGCGGAACTTTCGTTTTCATCAATAAAGACGCCTTTTGGATTTGGATTAGTTTTATGGGTATTGTTATGACACTTTGTGTCTATACTTTGCTTATTTATTGCATGTAGAATTCTCTTTATAAATGCCATTGTGTTGTGATGATATCTATGATGTTACGCCCCACGTTTCCGCCTTGGCGGGGTGTGACAGATTGGTATCAGAGCCTTTGGTTATAGAGAAGTAGGTGGTTGAGCCTAGACTATAACCTATGGGTCCTTAATGTAGATGCATTTAGGGCTTAAGTGTTTAATTCTATAACTGCTATGTTTCCCCTCTATTTTTTTGCATAACTTATATATTTTATATTTTGCTAAGTTGTCATTTTAGTTATTTTGCCTATCACTATCTGATATTATATGTGTTTACTTTTTCTTAGAATTTTAGTTTATGTTTTCCCCCCACACCGTAAGAAGTCTCGTTGGGGGAACGTTTTTCCCCTCAACTAGACTTAAACGTTTTATAAGGAGCCCTCTTGTGGAACCGAAGGAGATATATAGTTGATTGATTGTCGGAATGTGCGTAATAGGGGCCCTGGACCTTCGGAGTCGGGTGAATTCTTTGCGGAAGGCAAAGACAAACCCAAGCGAGGCCCAACATAAGTTTATCCCGTCCTTTACCTCATCATGTTGTTATTGATTATTTCTTTCGGATATTTCGTATTTTGGAAGTCGTTGCGAGACTTTCGTTCCATTATGGTCCGTTCCGATTTCATTTGATATAAGTAAGTAGTTATTTGATGGAGCATATTCTTTATGTTGTTAAGTTGGAGTGGTTTTAAGATGTTGCAATGTTGATATGTTGCTTATATGTGAATTATGATTGTATATGAAGAATTAAAAACGTGTGAAAGGAGGCACTTATAATATGGTGGCCAACATAATTCAAAAGAGGCATCACACACTTAGACATGTGAACCATGATTGCATTTATATGTTTGGTTGTAAGATGGTGTGTAAATGTTTTTTTTATTGATATGTGTATTCATGATAAGGATGGTAGTATGGGTAGAGAATTATTCTCTTACCCTAAATTTTAGGATATGCTAAGTTGAGTTGTATAGATAGTAAGTTTCTTTTCTATCTAGTAATTGCGGATACCTAGTATTGCTTTTATAAAGGTTGCTCGTTTGCTTGGTTGTTTGTTTATCAATTCTAAAGGTCTAAGCTTAGCATCCCTTCATCGACTTTGTTTAGTAAATGGATACCCGATTTTTCTAATCGATGTCTCGATGTATATTGGTTCTTGTTTCGATAATCTCTGCTCTTTGGATATAGGCGCGTTTTCGTTAGTTCTTTCATTTCATTGACTTCACTTATGATTGTCAAACTGTTCTTTTAAGCACTAATTGTTCCTAACATATTAGTGTGTATCATTACTCCCTTGATTGTATATCCCTTGGTTTTCGTAACCCATTGGCGACGTGTTAGTATCGATGCTTTTAGGTTTGCATTGTCGATCGTTATTTTGGATAAGTTCGTACGTTTTCTTTTGGGTACGTACGTCTTGCATGAGTTTTGTTGTACGAGTTTGTTTGATTCTATGTTGAGTATATGGTTTCTGGTATTTTCTTTCGTTTTCAAACAATAGAATTGTGTTAGAGTCTGTACGGTATTTTACGATTCCTTTTGGTATTATGGTGTCCTTTGTTGAGTAACATATTTTATAATTGATATATTTTATAATTGATGTCTAATTATAAAAACCCTTTGGAAGTATTGTGTTGGTGTTTGTAGAAAATTGTGTATAAAATGATCTTTGTAAATAGATTTTTATTTTATTATAGAAAGCAGGTTTAAAGTGATTCATATTGGTAAGTTACGATACACCATTAGATAATAGTCTCTAAATTTTTTTATGACAACCAGAATGAATTTTATAAAGATTCCATTTAAAACAATTTTATTTATTCTTTAAAATGATTTTTATACTTAAAGTAACTTCTTTATTTTAAATTGATTTTTATAAAAACATTATTTAATTTGGTCTTTCGAGTAAAGTCGATAATTGGTATAAGAATTTCCGTCTTTAGTATTGATTTTTTTATGTGGTCATTTGTCGTGGTACTTTTGTTGGTTTTCTTTCGTGCGTTTTCACTCGGTGCATATATGTATCCTTTCTTTTAAAGGATTCTTATGTCATTTGATCCACGTCTACTTGCATATGTGTAATCTCCTATATGCATTCTAGCCTTTGACTCGATATTTGTTTGTTATCCTATTCGATTGTTGTAACCCTTGGAGTTCGTTGATATCGTTGAATCGTGGAAGCTTTGATGTGATTGTGGGAATGGACTGGTTGTCCAAAAGGAAGTTTGTGATAGTATGTCATGAGAAAGTGGTTAGAATACCATTGGAAGGTGATGAGATACTTTGGGTTCATGGTGAACGTACTCAAGGAGTCGTGAAAACCTTATTGAACACGAAGGTAGATGAACCGAAAGTGAGTGATACTTCCGTCGTACGAGATTTTGTTGATATGTTCTGAAAGATTTGTCTATGACCACCACGACGACAAGTTGAGTTCCGCATAGATTTGGTTCATGGAGCGACGTCAGTTGCAAAGTCTCCATATCGTCTAGCACCCTCAGAAATGCAAGAATTGTCTGAACAACTTTAAGAGTTGCAAGAAAAAGGGTTCATACGACCTAATCATTTTCTGTGGGGAGCACCAGTGTCGTTTGTTAAGAAGAGAAGCATGGAGTTCATTTGAAGTTAGTGTTGGAATTACTGAGGAAGGAGAAGTTGTATGCTAAGTTTACTAAGAGTGAAGCAGTGAAGAATTGGGAAGTACCTACGACACCATCCGAGATATGATTATTCTTAGGATTGGCAGGTTACCTACCTACGTTTCATCGCAAACTTTTCTAAGATTGTTAAACCCATTACTTCCCTAACTGAGAGGAATCAAAAGTATGAGTGGGGCGCAGAACGAAAAGAGGCTTTCCAGACTTTGAAGAATGATTTGTGTGACGCTTTGATAAATCGAATGTAGTGGTTGATGCCTTGAGTAGAAAGGGAGAGTAAAACTAAGACGAGTAAGAGCAATATCCATGACTATCTAGTCAAGTGTTAAGGACAAGATATTGACTACTTCAAGTGAGACGTCTAAGGTAGAGAACGCGCCAGCATAAATGCTGCGTGACCTGGACTAAAAAATGGAAAAGAGGGCAGATGATGGTTAGTACTTTATGGATTAAAGTGTATAGTGAGTATGAGTATGAAATTCACTACCATCCAGGTAAGGCAAATGTGGTTACTGATGTGTTAAGTAGGAAGGAACGAGTGAAACCTAGACGTGTTCGAGCGATGGCTATGACCATTCAGTATGGAGTAAGAGGAATGATACTGGCAGCCTAAAGTGAGGCGTTCAAGTAAGAGAACGTACTCACAGAAATACTACATGGTTTAGAGCAACAGATGGATAAGATATACTATAACCTTGGAGACATGTATTAGTAGCCATGGATAAGACATACTATAACCAATAGACTTGTATTACACTTCCATTGTACTTTATGGATCGAATTTGGGTTCTATTGGTAGGAAGTGTAATGGTTGAGGCCTATGCATCAAGGTACTTGGTACA